>VXBN01010679.1:801654-833243 GCA_013397395.1 Sinosuthora webbiana
CGGGCCGGAGGGGCAGCCGGGCCCTGCGGGGTCCGCCCCAGCCCGGCCTGCGCTGGGCTCTGCCAGGGCTGCCCGTGCCCAACGCCGCCGGCGGCCGCTGCCTCGGGTCCGTCTGTACCGGGCACAGCACCGCTGAACCCAGATCGTCCCGTCAAACCTATCACCGAACACCGCCGTGTCAGCCAGGCCACGGCACCGACTGCCGCGCAGCCTCCCCTCAAACACCTCAGGGACCGTGACTCCACCACCTCCAGAAGCTGCAGCCCCGGAGGACGTGACCTGGGGAGCGGGTGTTATCTGACTGGCAGCAGGGTCTGACACAGGTGCCTGCCTGGAAGGCACCAGGGGCGAGGAGAAAGGAGGCTGTAGCATAGCTACAAACAGTGACGTTCCTTTACGAATGTCCTGGGTCCGTGGGGAAGCCCACGGAGGCGCTGCCCCAGGTGCCCTGTGCCCGTGGGGAAGTTCACGGAGGCGCTGCCCCAGGTGTCCTGTGTCCATGGGGATGCCCATGGAGGCATTTCCCCGGGTGTCCTGTGTCCATGGGGATGCCCATGGAGGCATTTCCCCGGGTGTCCTGTGTCCATGGGGATGCCCATGGAGGCATTTCCCCGGGTGTCCTGTGTCCATGGGGATGCCCATGGAGGTGCTGCCCCTGGCCTGGCGCACTGAAGGGACAGCGGGCTCGGCCGGGCTCCACGGACACCGGCGGGCTCTCCGTGCCTCAGTCCCCGGCTTCTTGCTCCTGGGGCACTGCAGATGTATCCCGGGTCCGAAACAGCCGTGCTGGCTCCAGACTGGCCGCACACAGAGCCTCGCGTTGCCTCTGCTCTCAGCTCTCTTTTTATCCGCGTTTTCCCCACGTCCATGGTAGATAGAGCCCGTTACTCTGCAGCCTACCTGCCCCGCCAAAAGATGTTACACGGTTGGAAAGGTATTTTTAAGTTCTCTAAAAGGTGACATTTAAAATGTAGTAAGATGAAGTTTGCTTCATTCTCACATGTTAAATGTTAATTTAAGGTATACTTCTATTTCATTCAAGATTTTGAATTTTATTGGGCTTTTGTTTGTTTTTCCATTTGCCTTTTATTACTTTCTAGATGTTGGCGGGGGGGGGGAAGCTGTTGTAGGTAAAAAAATAAGGGTTTGGGGGTTGGTTTTTTTTTAATTTTGTGTGGTTTTTAGTCATAAAAATTAAAACCACTTAGTGTCAGGGGAGGTTTACATTAGATATTAGAAAAAGGCTCTTCACCCAGAGACTGGTTGGGCAGTAGGACAGGCTCCTCAGGGGAGTGGTCACAGCCCCAAGCCTGACAGAGTTCAAGAGGCGTTTGGACACTGCTCTTGGACACTTGGTGTGACCCTTGGGGATGGTCCTCTGCAGGGCCAGGAGCTGGACTCAATGATTCTTGTGGGTCCATTCCAACTCAGCTTATTTTGTGATATGAGCAGAGGTGTGAAAAAAAATCAAAATTACATTTAAAGGTATGCAGAAGCAAAATAGGAAAAAATATGAAAAACCTATTTTAAAATGTTCAGCAACTTAAAATGTGGGGTTTGTCTTGTAAAAATTATTACTGTTTTGTGAAAATTATTACTATTAAATAATTACTTTTCTGAGACATATAAAGTGATCAGTTTTAACTCCATTTACTTTTGTAACAAGAATGTAACTGAAAAGAAAGCACTCAGGCAGTATTACTAAAACATTGATCTGTGTATCATTCTGAGGCATGTTTGAATAAAAACCAGCAGATTTTTTTAGTGATTACACAGCTTATACTTCAACCTAGTTTTAATGCTTTTGACCTTTATGGTGGTACCAGAGTAGCTTCTGTGGTCAGAAAATGAGGTGGTGGTGCAACATTTCCTGTCAAGGCTATTTATTAGTATTTCTCTTCATCATTCACAGAACTTTGTAGTAAGAAGTACCAAAGAGAATCCCTCGTCTGAACACAGTAGACAGGGGTCTTGGTGTGTGAAATGAAAATCCCTGTGTTTAAAGTACAACAGAGACTAAAGCTGGCAATGCGGTTTGGTGATGCCCTTTGATTGATTTGTAACATAAATACAGTGCTGTTAACACCTGCCATTGGATGTGAAGGAGTCTCTACATAAACAGAAAGATGATTTCTGAGCATGAAGAAGGCATTGTGCTGGCAGGGCCTAAGGAAAATGAAGTTTCTTAAGTTTTCTCACAGTTGCAGCCAACAGCAGCCTCAGGTTTCTGTTGCACAGAGACTGAGAGTGGTGTACAGCCGTGGGCAGGCTGGGTAACACAAGTCCCATATGAAGACCACAGCCAGGAAAGCTCTTTGAATGTAGCTCTTCCACCAATTTTGGTGTGAGTTCTGTGTCAGAACATCCTGACTGTTGGTGGAAATTACAGCATTTATTTTCCTGCCTGACTAAACCCAGAACTTTCAGTCTCCAGAGAAGGCAGATTAGTGCATTAAGCTGAAGCAGGTGTAAGGAGCCTTCACTTTGTTGGCTGAATATGCCCTGTGATTTCATTTTATAGGGTACAGCCCATGATTAAAATTTCTGTGTGTGTTATTACTGGATAGCAGAGCGTGTTAGCTGCCAAACGTGTTGGAAAGGCACACTTGGTCCTCCACAAGGAAAGTATTCCCCACCCCCAAACCAGAGTCTAAGCCCTGATACAAACTGTATTACAGGGTAACAGGCCCTTCTCCATCTCCCTTCTGAGTTGAATTTTGCTTCTGTACAAGCTAAGCTTTCTGTGTGACCTAATTTGGATGCAGTGATCCAGCTGGGAGGACTTGGAGGCTTGCTCATTCCTCCTGGAAAAGCTGTGCCCGGTACTTTTTAGGATCACACTTGTGTAACATCAGGAAATCACAGTTATTTTATGAGCTTGCTCTTTCTCAGTTGTCTCAATAAATTCATTACTTGAATATGAAGATTTTATCAGTTCACATAATACATACTCTTGAAATCATGGAATCATAGAATATCCTGAGTTAGGGACCCAGACAAGAATCATGGAGTCCAACTTATGGTTCTGCACAGGAATACCCCAAAAATCACACCATGTGCTTGAGAGCATTGTTTGAACGCTTCTTGAACTCTGGCAGGCCTTGTGGTCATTGAAGCCATCCAATTATTTTGAATTACAATAATCTGCTGTTGTAAGGAAACATTCCAACCTAATTTTATCAGTAAATATAACCTATAATGTTCTTATCAAAGAGAATGATCAGGTTAGTCTGACATGGTCTACGTCTGGGAAAAAATCTGTTTTATCTCATTTATCTCTACATTCTTCATAATCTTTTTTTCTTCAAATTTGCATATGGCAAATCAGATTGAAGGGACTGTAGTTCTGATACTGCTTTCACCTCCGTTCTTCTAGAATACAGAATTTGCATAACGCTCATTATGAAAAATAGGATGTAATTTTTAGCTGAACTAAACTCCAAATACAACAGACTTAGGAAAATACTTATTTGTGAGTTCATTAAGCAGCTCACCTAGAATTCTGAGAAAGACACAGTCCCTCAATGCCTTGTGGCTCTGCTTCCTCCTTCCTTGTTCTCTTTTTTTTTTTAACATGCTTGCAAAGCCTTGGTTTACTTGTTATAATTGCCTTCCCATGTCTAATTTAGCTGACACTTGGCAAGAATCGTTTCCTGGCCTTGAGATACAGTATACCTCTGGCCATCAGTCTTTCTGTTTCTTGCACAATCTCTGCTTATACCTGATTTCCCCTTTGTGATGGCTCACTACACACTTTGGGCTTCAGCTGCACCAGGAAAGTTTCTTTCCTTGCTTATTATTCAGTCATGTGGCACAAGGAGTCACAAGGAGCCCAGTGTAAGCTGTCTGCACCAAGTCAGGCACTATCCAAAGTGCAAACCCGGGAATAAGAATAGGGTGCTTGAGGATTTTTGTTTTGGTTATTTGTATTCTGCCAATTGCCCTAAAAAAAAAAAGCACAAAAACTTGCTCAGTCTCAAGGAATGAAAGCGTTTGTGTGACATTTCAGATACTTGTACCATGCTTGAAAAGCATCAGAGAATGATAAAACTACAGAAACACAGAAGTGACAGATGAAAAGCTGGTACTGTGATACCAACAGGAGTCCTGACTGTGGGATCCAGGACTGGGTTACCTGTTTAAATATGCAACACACCTAAGCCTTTAAATATGCTTAGGCATTTCTCATTCTGTTGTTTACCCCAGAACCGTGCTCACTTTGGATTTTGCTTGCTGCTCTTTCTTTTAGCTGCTCTCCCATGGGAATGCAGAAGAGTCTGGCTCCAGAGACACGATCATGGGGCCCTAATGGGGCCTCTCAGTAACAGGGCAGTACACATCAATAAATGGCATGCTTCCTCCTTGCTCGAAGAGGTAAAAGGATTCTGATGTTCTCCTCAACAGGCATGCATTAAAATGACAATATGTTTCGGTACAAAGAGGGTACTTTTCTTTCTTTGTTCACTAGAATTGCCAGAGAAACTTGAAAAACATTTAAATTCCAAAGATAAAGGGACGTGGAAAAGAGCAAATGTTTTCATTAGCAATATTCTGTTGTGTTTATAGGACTTCTACCAAAACTTTGGTAAAAATACAACCCCCTTCTTGGCTTTTTTGTTGTTGTTTTTTAATGCTGACAAATGCTGCAATTAATTTGTTACATAACCAATTCCAGGGCCCAACTCTATCCCTGCAAAGACAGAACAATCCATTATGGATGGAGGAAGCATGCCAGAAAAAGCAAGGCTTTGTGAAGGCAGTTTGCCTATTTCTGTCACGCTTTCCGCCTGGAGCTTTAAGGAAATAAACTCACTAATATTTCTCCAACATATTTGGCTGACAGCTTGTACATCTCTCCTTGTCTTCAATATTACAGAGTTGCTGAAGTGCAGGACAAGGGTAAAGTGATCTGTCTGCGGTCGTTACCGTCACTGGCATCACAGATTATCCCATTTCTTTTTTTCTGGGCTGCATTTGCAAGCAGATTGTATCACTCCTCTCTACAGCAAACAACACTCTCTCCTGCCTGGCTCTCAGTGTGCTTGTGTGGAAGCAGCTATAATTTGGGTTTGGCATCTACACTGCCAAGATCTGTAATGGGAAACTCAGGGATGTCCATTTGGCTAACGTGTTTTGCAGTTGCATGAAATATCTAGAAAGAACATGAGTATGAAAAACAGGGTTTCATAAAAATTCCAAGGAAATAATCTGTCACCCACCCTGTTTTCAGAGGAAATAACCACACTGTGGATAGCTGGGATTTTCAATCCCCATGATTATACTTATTAAGTGAGGAGAAGGCCATTATTGAGACTAGAAGAATGTATTTTTTTTTAACTTGCCTGCCTTCGTTAGCACAAATTATCAACTTTTCCCACATGACCTCATCTGCTAACCTGTGTTCTGGCAAGCCCGGTGAGAAACATCAGTTTCCATCATAAATTCCAAGGGAATATTTCCTTAAAATCCAAAGTGTAACCAGTTTCACACTGGGCATATAATTAGAATGACAGTAAACAAGAAATTTTTAGTGGCAGTGAAACACGTCTCAAGGTAAAGTGCCGGGTTTTTTTCACTTTTGAAACTGAGCAAACAAAGGTGACCTAGCTGCAGGGGCAGAGAATCCCAAATAACCCGCTGCTAAACCTCCAGCATACAACTCATGATCTGAGTGCTCTGTGCTGTGATCTCCTCCTACTCCTTCCAGTCTGTTGCAGCAAACTGCATGGTAACGGAAATCATCAGAACAATTCCAGTCTGCTGCTAGTGACTAACAACATTTTCATCTTGTCAAAGCGATATAACTTACAGGGCTGTGAAGTTTCCAGAAGGAAATTACTAGTCACATAACTACAGCCTTCTTAAGATGGCCAACACCAAAAAGAGTGAAGGGCAAGACATGAAATCCAACATAGCAATACAGCTCTTCAGCTGCAGACATGCTTATGAAGGCGGGAACACCAGCAGGCTTGGTGGCTGCAGGTTTCAGTACCACGTAGGAGGATTTAGGTATGAAATCATCATTAGAAGAATGTGAAAGCAGACACGTCTCAGGAGCAGGCTTTATTTTGGGCACAACAAAAGGAGCAGCATCCCAGGGTTGAAGGTCTAAGCAGCACCAAAACCCTGCTAGTGGGAGGAAGCGTGGAGCTCTTGCAGAACTCTGCCTGGTGGAGGGAGCTGAAGTTGCTGGTGTGGGTGGCAAATACTGCTAGGGAAACCAGGCAGTTTCCAGCTTTGCTCCCTAACAACAGGACACTGAATAACCCTTGTCCTCCCCTTTGACCTTAATGATATCCTCATGCCCTTCCTCGTATCCTTCTTCATATGTGGGCTATGTTTGCCCTGTTGCTCCCACAGTTACCTTTAAACACTTGTTAACATGATGACTTTAACTCTCTTTAACACTGCTTTTAGCATCTTCTTAGCAGGCATCCTTACTGCAATCCTCCTTTTGAAACCTGAGCAGATATTTTACATCCTGCAAGGATGTGGAATCTATCACAGTGTCCTTTAAAACCCAATGCATACGCAAATATGCATAATAATGGATTTTAAAAGCTTAAAAGCAAAGTAAAATAGGCCAGAACTGTTGTTTAAAAGCAACTTGCAAGAAGTATAAAAATTGATAGTAAATCCTTTTCCAAATGCATCAAGTGCAGGAAGCAAACCAGGGAATCAGCAGAGTCAATATGTGATTAAAGTTTAAAGTTAGCCTCAGAGAAGATAAGATCATAGGAAAGCGGTACAGAAAAGCTGAATAAATATCTTACTTCTCTAAGAGAGTTAGGGAAGTTCCCATGCAAGACTGTTTCACCTGCACGAGACTGTATTCTCCCCGGAGTTCTAAGGTAATATAAGCAATTGTATAACCTTTGGCTTAAAAGCAACGTTTTTTTCTGAGAGGAGAAAGGCAATAAATGTGATTGTGATTTTTCTCCAATTGTTCCAAAAGTCAGGGTTCTACAGGCATGGCATCTGGAGAGTGAATTAACAGAGTGTAGTAAAACAGTTAGGAGAGGAAATAATGTGTTATGAAGGATTCAGCATAGCTCTTATAAGGAAGACTTATCCCTCACAAGTAAATTTGCTGGAGTTCCCTGAAGGAGTCACTGGGCATGTGAAAAGGGAGATCCTGCACATATGGCCTGTTCAGCTTTCTAAAACACCTTCAGTGCTGTTACTTTTCAAGGAACTGACCACCAATGTCCAAAAGAATGGAAAAAAGATGGGAAAAAGAAGGTAGGATTTAAACAGAGTTTTCACTGTGAGGAAAGACATTTTCCTTCCTTGGGGACTGGCATGGCATTAAAGCTGTTCAACATAGTCATAAACAACTTAATAAAAGTACTATAATGCAAAATTTACTGGGAGAAGGGAGATGAAAAAATGTGCTGATATCCAGTTACTTGGGGTACAAAAGACAAATGCTGGGTGTAGGGAGAGACTTCATAATACTGAGCAACACAGCAAGCTGAAATGCAGAGCACATAATTGCAAAAATCTTCCTAACAGCAAATAAAATGGGCCCTGAGCTGGTTGTTACCACTGAGGAATGAGAGCTTGGGTTGTAAGAGTTCAAAAAACCTGATGGTTCAATACTCAGCAATAGTAAACTGCAAACAGAACATTTAGTGACTATCAGCAAGGGAACCAAGAACAAATCTGAGAACAGCCTCATGCCATAGTACAAATCCATCAAGCTTCACAGCCTGGAAACCTTTTAGTGCAAGATACCACACTGCAAAAAAAGGCACAGGAAAATGCCATGAAATGTGATGATTGTGTGATTAGGCTGTAGATCTCCTTGCTTCAGGATGCTGTGGATGTTAGGAGTTCAGTCAGGTTTCAAGTGAACCTGGGAAAACCTGAAGCAGAAAAACCCATCATCTAGAAAAAACAATACAACAATTCTCCCTCCAGAACATTCACCACTTGGAAGGTTTTGGAGAAAACAAGTACTGGGCTAGATGGACCTTCCATAGGGCCAATAAAAACATTCTTACATTATCATCACTGCTCTTAAAATATGATATACAAATTGTTCCCTTGTCATTATGGGAATGCCTCACCTGATTTCTCTGTAGTCACCTGATGTTGTCACTGTAGGTTGGCTCTTAGCACCTGAGTCACTGTGTCATATTTCATCAGGCTCAACCCATTGCCAGGTACATTCACCATGAATTTTGCTGGGACTTCCTGCAAGACTCAGGTGAAGCTAGTACAAACAATAAAATCTCAGCAGGGATAGCACCTCTGAAGTTTGGGGGTTTTTTTTCCTTTTCTCCAATGGTTAAACAAAAAATATCTGTGGATTTGGTATAACTGAATTATTGTGACATAGCAATGCTCTCAGGATGAGAGAGATCAGAACTATGTGGAAAGTCATCTCACCCTTCAGAAAGGTGGTGGGGAGGACAGCTATTTTTTTCAAAAGGGCACAGACAATGAAAAGGGAGCGGAAAGCTCCTTAGAAACCAAACCTAACAACCAGAAGACCCAAAACAGTCTTGTGATTGTGACTGCTGTGGACATCTGTCCAACAACTGTGCCAAGAATTCAACTAATAAGCCAAGAACACAGCCAGAGCTGAACAAAGGAGTGCTGTCTCCTTGGGGAGGCTGTCTGGTACCCTGCAGTCTGGCTCTGAAGAGCAAATACTCTGTGACAGGCATAATACAGAGGACTCCAGACCCCAACACCCCACTTCAGATTGAAGAATGTATCCAAAACGCAGCATTTTCAAGAGAAGTTTAAACACCAAACTATCAGTCCTAATGAAAATGTGTAACCTTGAACTGAGAATAAGGAAAACAGGAGAGACATGGGTGGCTTTGTCTGTGACTCACCTCTTCATAATTTTACTATCCATAAATTAGCATGATGGTTTACAAGAAACAAAGTTATTAAACAATAAATTATAGCCATGCCCCATGTAAGGCAGAAATAGATATGGTGTAGGATGGATCAGTACAAACAAGCACAAGAGATGCCGTGGAGTTACAGAACAGAGCTGATGCCAGGACCATGCATTGTGAAATATTGCAACATGAAGTAGGAATATAGGAAGAATTACAGAAATCTGATCTTTGAAGCCTATGAGTCAGCTCTATTATAAGATTCATCTGCATATCAAAACCAGATAATAATGGTAAGAAAAAACGGTAGTCACAAAGCATACATTTAATTGAAAAACTGGAGGTCTTTTAGGAAGACTTTTAGAGAACATGTGAGCTACCCAACCACCAGTGAAACAAGGTACTAAAATCTTCAGTGCAGCATAAAATTGTCTCTGCCTGCAAGCTCTCATTCCTGCTGCCAGAAATCTGAAGAGATTGAGCTGTTCTAATCTCTGATTTGTAAACAGTGTTTATTTTGCTTATCTCTCTATTTTTTAATATTATGGTTATTTCTGCTCTTAGTACAATGATAAGGCAGCCCATTTATTTTTCCAAGCCCTATATTTTTCAAAATTGAGCCAACCACATATTTTCAGCATGATATGAATTTTCCTTCACCTTTCCATCACCTTGGTGATGAATTTTCATCACCAAGTGTTATGAAAGTTACTTTCTTGCTGTTTGTAAAGCAATGTGAAATCTTCTCCTCACAGTTATAACATGTCCAAATAATTTTTCAGCCCCATTCATGGCTGAATCTTCTCCAGAGCATCAGGCCAGAATTATCTTGTGATATGATATAGAAAAAGAAGGGATTTCTCCTCTGTTTCTGCTCACACAAAACTCGCTGATGCCACAAAACATTTCCAGTGAATTTCTCCTCCAGGAAAGTGGAGAGAATTTTGCCTTGATCGGAACTGATGTGTTTGCAGAAGTAGAACAACTCTCTGTTTCTGATGTGAACAGACTGGTGCCTGAGAAAGTCTTTGCAATTTCCTCTTTCTCCTCTTGCAAAACATCTCTTCACATTAGGAATAAAGCATGGCCAAACCGAGGCCACAGAAGCTGTAATTTATAAGGGAAAATCACACAGTGCTGCAGCTCCTTGCTCACATGATATCAGTATGCCTCCTTCACTTCAGGCCATGGTGTACATTGCTAGGTATGCTAATACTCTCCTCTCCCTGTGGTCACTCATGTGCATAAATTATGTGAAGACACTGTGGGTCTCAGTGGTGCAAAGGAGAGAAAACTGCTGGTACATTCTGCTTTTACCAGTAGAGCATCTGAGCCTAGGACATATCCTGCATAGGTTAAAAATAAACCACGTGTAAAGGTGTGGCCACAGCAGCTACATTTTGACATGCAATCTAGAAAAATGTTACTTTCTAAACAAACTAAGCACAGTGCTAGGCTTGGAAATAACAATTATTTCAACATACCTGAGTCCTGCAGACACAGCAAAAGTCAAACACAGCTAAGTGAGATTCAGCTCCAGATTGATATACCAAAACTGAAATGTCTGTGTGTAAACTAGCTGGGTAATGTTCCTTTGTAGTGGAGTTCTAGGGCTTGATTTTGGCTTTCCTGTTGCACACATAAATGGCTAATATTATTTAAGATGCTGCACCAGTGACATCTGCACAGGGAGGGCAGCTATATCACAGGCCCTGCACCCCAGGAGCAGCAGCCAGGGGCCAGGTGAGGTACCTGACCAGCCACAATGTGCCTCTGTTGAGGCAAAAGTGTCCTATGCCTGGTCAATAGTTCAAAAGAGCTACTCAGCTTACCCAAATGCACCTCCCTGCTCTTTATCAAATTGCTAAGGGTGCATTCCCTAGATTTCCATTGGTTATGAAGGAAGCTTTATTTGCAAATAAAGTATCTCCACTTAGCTTCCTCAATTATGGTGTATTAATCTGACTCTTGCTCCTTGGGCTTAATTCAAATGCCCAACAATTTGCATTTTTTTTTGCTTTTGAGGTGCCTTAAGGTATCCTGAGCTTTCCCAAGGAGCTGACAGCTATGAAACAGGAGCTGCATGAGGATGCATGCATGCATACATCCCTGTCCTTGGAGCTGCAGCTGCAGACATGGCCCCGCTGGTCAGAGCACCTCCAGTGGCACCTGGTACTTATACTCAGGCAGCCAGAAGTTCCATGTGTCCATGTGATCCCTATCTTTTCCCCCCTACTGCAAATCAGTATACTTGATTTGTAAGAATCACACCAAGCCTAGGTTCTGCTACTGTGCTGAAGGCAGGCTGTATTAGCCATTTCCTCCCTTCTCTGTGTCTCTGTGGCCTGTGCAAAAAGCCCTTCCTCTGCACTCTCCACTGACACGGTGCTCACAGAGACTACGGTGAATATCACGTTCTCAGGACCTGGCAGGCTCATGCAAACCCACAGCCTGACCTCAAGGCTTTGTGGACACCTCAGGCTCGGTTACCTCCTTGCTGAAGGCATGTTCAGCTTGTCAGGGGATCAGTCAGTGCACCAGCAGCACCCACAGGCGGCTCACTCACACGAATATCCTGAACATCATAAATTCCCTCAGCCCGAATGTGCACTGCTTATCACAGAAATGTTTTCCACCACAGCTAAAGCCCTCCCTAGAGGTGCAGATGGTCTCAACAAACAATTAATGAGCACTGGTGCCTTCTGGGTTGCAGGTAGCTCAGGTCCTGCTGTGTGTGAGTGGCCTTTTTTCCAGGAAGCCTCTTCCTCTGCCTGAGAGGATTGTTTTGTAGCTGTCAGAAAGAGGTTTTTGTAACAGGCTGCCATGGTGTGGGCGACCTGATTTAACAGATTTTCAGCGTATGGCAGAAATCTGTTTAAAGAAGAAGCTGGAAGTGAAGTGAAGACAGCAAGTAGAAATTTTAGACATGCATTGAGAATAAAATAAACCCTAGCTATCACAGAAGGCCCATTAGTCAAAGGAAATTATAAATCTGCTGATAACAATGCAGAAAATGCAGAAGTACTAAAGAGTTTTAGTTTATACTGGGAGGAAGGAATATGATATTCCCATATCACATGAAGATGATGAACTGTGGTCAAGTTAGCAAATAAGTCAGATGATGATGAAAGACATCTCTTGTGATACTGTTACATGCCAATCCGCATTATTTGCACCCAGGAATTGTGAAAAATTCTCTGAATTTTATTCCAGACTGTGGAGTACCTCTGGCCTACTGTTACTTCCTGACAGATTTTGGCATTAACAACATTAAATGCAGGAAGTGTGAAATTCCAGAAGACTGGAGGAGTGCAACTGTTGTCCCGACATTAAAAATATGCAAATATATTGGGGGGAGATCTGTGCAAACAAACAAACAAAAAGTTTGTCCACCTCAGGTAAAATAGTGGCAAAATAGAAAAAGAATCTGATGAAAGAACAGGCATGTATTCAGCATTTCAGCTTTGACATCCTGATAGAGATGGGGTGACACAAAATACAAATAATCCAAACAGTGCACAGATTCAGAACTAGCTGAAAGATTTCAACAAGTCCTCAGTGAGGCTCATCATGGAATGGCATGGAAGTAAAAAGAAAATAACCATGGAAAAATTTGCAGATGACACAAAGATGGAGTCCTAAATAAAGATGAGCCAAGATATTTTTATTAGTGCTATGGACCGCTAATATATACAGAGTGGAACAAACTAGCTAAGGAAACAAATTCTCCTTCTGTTGACATTAGGAGATCAAGTCCAGTTGCCGTTCTGGTAATGATACCTCAGGTAAGCACAAAATATGCTAAACTTCACTAGCACCAATTATCATTTAAGCAAACACAAGTTTTGCTTACACACCTTTCTGACTGAATGCTGACATTTGTATAGCATTGATTGAAAAACCTGAGCAACTTCTCTAGAACATATTTTCTGCCCTCCAATATTTGTTATCCTTTGTGTGGCACTTGAGGACTTGAGAACTTCTCTGAGAATTTCCTTGCATAAATTTAAACCTGTTATCACCTCTCAGGCAGCTTGCTACAAATTGCTAGAGATTTCTCTAAACCGGATTAAGTGTCATGGTAACAAGGTTTGGCACCAGCAGGTCCTTTTCCCCACTGGATCTGAGTCTAATGCTTCCATCTGCTGAACAGCCTGCTGTCAGCACAGCCATGCAGCATCCTGACTCTGGTGAGGGTACAGCATCTCTGGCAAATTAACACCCAAAAAGACACATCCCTGTCTATTCCTGCAAAGGCTTCCCTTCTCCCACGGGGACATCCTCTTCTTTGAAGAGTGTTGTACAGAGTTTCTCCACCACTTCTCCTTTAGGCTTCAGGTTTACCAACATTCGTTATGCTTTTTCATGAAGATTTCAGGTCAGTTTGATATACTTAATTCTTTTCCCCAAATCTTCCTATGCATTTTCATTCCAACGTTTCACAGTCTGTTTCTAAATCATATTTAACGTTTTCAAAGGACAACTAGAAGTCAAAAGAAGGAGAATTATTCATAAGTACTCATCCTTGCTCAACCCTTATGTAAGTGATCATAGCTTTGATGAGCAGCATTGCATTTTCTTTCCTCTATGTTTTATACCCATGTGAAGATAACCCACTTAGAGATGTCTTTCTTAAGCCTGCTTTATAGTCTGCTTTTTACACTGCTGTCTACACTGCTTAAACTTTCCACTGGAGTATATGTTTGCCAACACTGGCAGATACATTAGAAGCAATACACAAAATGCTTTTTAATGCTGGTATTGCAAAATAAAAGCCACCTCTGAGCAGCATTAACTAATTTTAATATTAGAATACATTAAATACCCTAGATTATCTAGGATAGGCAGTGTGTACTCTACCAGTAAATAATATGGGGAAAATTTGGCCCTTTTCACTTGTATGTCCTATACTAGGGGTCTCCAGGACACATAATGATGTGGGTTAGCAATGGCACGTGCAAGCAGTGAGAGTGGTACAGAGTGGTTTTATGGGCAGCATGGAGAATATATTCACACAGACAACGTGCTACTGTGTAGAAATATCAGAGCTGGCTCTGAATAAACTGGCTCAGAAAGCAGATGCAGAGTGACTGCATCAGTATTGCTTTCCACTTGGGCTAATTAATCCAGATAATACACAGGCCAAATCAGCTGGCACAGAGCTCTACAACCCTTCACATGGGTTTGTTCCTCAGCTTGCTCTCTGGGAGCCAGCTCTGATTGTGCTATTTGAAAACCCGTTGTGCCACAAAAGCCTGCATTTGCTGCTGCACAGCAGGTCTGTGAGGTTTATAGAGTGGCTATAAACCCTTTTATTGAAGGGAATGGCAGCCTGGAGGCTGCAGGAGGGTGGTATATTTTATATGCAGTGTCATACAGTGAAGTGTGTGGAGAGCCCCGTGGACAGAAACTGCAATCCAAGTTCTTCCTCCCAGCATCTCCTCTCATGAGCACCTGGACAACAGGGGTTTGTACCACCCCAGACACACAAAGGAAGACTTGAACCTGGACTTCCCACAGTGTCACTGCAAACACTACCACCACCACTAATGGAACAGAAAATATTGGGGAAAAAAAAGCTGTCACATTTATATCCAACATGGAAGAAGCTCTGTCCTATTAATACTGACTGCTGCCCAAGGACAGGTGTGTTTCAGGACATTGGCTACCATGAGCAATTTGTGTACTCCCAGAGCTGTGAATTTATTCCTTGGAATCAGAGTAGTGCTGAGTTTGCCAGTGAAAGCATTTCCCTGCAATGTGGCATTGGGCAATGCTTTGCCACAGGCTGACATTTCCAATCTTGCAATATCACCTAGACTGTCCCTGAAAGCTGAGGACTGCTTCATAGGGACAGCTGAGGCTCAGGTGAGGTTTGTCCTCATCTTGCCACATGCCAGACTGCTTCCTCATTGCCATTAGCCACTGGGACATGCTGCTGCTTCTGCCGACTTCCCCAGCACCAGCTTTCAAACTGGCCTGTGCAGTTCCTGTGGACAGCATTATCTTGCCCTCTGGGTGTTTTGGACCAGCTGAAAACTTGCTTGAGGTGTTCTGGTGTTAAGGATAACCACTTCTTTAAAATAAAAATTAAGGTTAGGAAGCTACTTTGCAACCACCCCTGTCTCCAGAGAGATCAAGTAAAAATATATACTAAGAAAATTCAAGCCAAAAAACAAAATTTTAAAATGCTGACGAAACATAAAACTTGCCTCAGGTTTATGAATTATTTTCATCCACTGAAACTTAGATTTTGTATCTATGTGTAACTTAAGAAACAATACAAACATATAAATGGAATTGAAGTACCTGCTAATTATTGGCTTTTTTCTTCCTGAGACCAGTCCAAATGACAGTCTGATGTTCTGCAACAATATTGAGTAGAGGAAACCAATTCCCAGATTTGCCTTTCAGGGGCTTTGGAAGAACTCACTACATGCAGGCACCATTGATTTCATCCAGAAGAAAACGTGACAAATAAAGCACAAACATGTATTTCTATCAGGAAGAAATCAGCCCTGGATGATTTTGGTAGTTTTCTGTCTGTTGAAAATGCCACAAAACAAGATGCAGGACATACCCACTGCGATAAGAAATTACATACATCTGTGATAAGAAATTGTAAATCTGTGTTTTCTCATAGGACGGGAGATAACATAACTTCTATAACAAGAAAAGTGTGTCCCCTTCATGAAAGATTCTGCATTGACAGAAATCATTAAGTCTTCCTCTCAGCACTACCTTTCCTGTCCACTGCAACTGTCAGTGCTGCCACCCTGACCCACGGGTGCTGCCCAGTGACACCAGTGGTGTGCTGAGGTGTGACACAGCCAGCCCACATCCTGCAGAGCTGGAACCAAGACCCCCTCTGTCAAAAGACAGAATAGCTGAGTAAAAGTGTGAATAAAAACTGTAGGAGATAATTCAGAACTAAATGTTGGTGACCAGGCATGACTAATCCACCTGGTGACCGGGTTTGAGACATATTTACAGGATGTTAATATTGACCACAAAATTTGGGTGTCCAAATTAAGCAGACTGCATGAAAAGCAACTGTACCTGAAATGACCAGCATTATGACCACGAAATAGGGGAAAACTACTCAGTCTACTGTCAAATTATCTAAAAGAGTAAGACATTGGAAAATGCTTTAAACAGACTTAGAGAGGAGGTAAAAAAAAGGTGAAGGAGTCTGGGGACAAACTGATCTTTGTTATAGCTGCTTTGGGCCAGAGTCTGAGTAGCTTTAGAGACTGAATTATCCTCAACTCTTAACAAATGATCCCTTCAAGTTATGCTTCAGCAACATCATCTGGGCACTATTTCAGTACATGCTCTATGGGCAGAGACTTTGATGTCCACAGTGTCAATCCAGGGCCTTTCAGAAGGCACTGCTATCATTACAAAAAATATGCTAAGGGGAAAAAAACCACCTTCATAAAACCCCCTCACACACAAGAAGAACAGGAAAGCCTAGCTAAAACCACATGCCATAAAATTATTTACAGCAAATGAGACTGAGGCCAGGGGAGTTATACTTCTACCATCACAGCTGTGATAGGAGTTCAGCCTCCAGTTTTTGGGGAGTTGAAACACCATCTTGTTTCAAAGGGAAATCACTGGAACTCAAGCTGTAGGGTTTTGTATCTTGATGTAGACAGAAAGGCCAAGAAAAACAAACATCGGAAAAGATCCTGAGAGTCAGCAGAAACTACATTTTATCGTTCCCTTATTAATTCATGTTTATTTTAACTGTCTTTCCTCCTGACTTTTTTCCTAGACAAAAAGCTTATAACAGAGACTCAGACCAGCATCTTTTATTCTTACTTCTGTTTCAGTTCCAGTTCAGGCTAGTAATAATCCCTAATTATTTGGTGGTCTTGAACTTCTTCCCAGATAAAACACACAAGCCTTAAAAATGGAAAGTCCTGGCTGAAAAACTTTTCTTTAATATCCAATCTAAACCTCCCCTGACACATCTTCAGGCCATTCCCTCAGGTCCTGTCACTGTCACCAGAGATAAGAGGTCAGTGTCTGCCCCTCCTCTTCCCCTCAAGTGGAAGCTGTAACTCCACTGAGGTCTCCCTTCAGTCTCCTCCAGGCTGAGCAGACCAAATGCCCTCAGCCTTTCCTTACACGGCTTCCCCTTGAGGCCTGACACCATTTTTGTTGTCCTCCTTTGGACACTCTCTAATATTTTAATGTCTTTCTTATATTGTGGTGCCCAAAACTGCACACAGTGTTCAAGGTGGGGCCCCACCATTTCTGTGTCTGCAGGCAGACAAATACCAGCAGAAGAGAACACACACACAGAGATGCAGGTGAAAGACCACAAAAATGATCCCACAGCCATACACATGGATATGCAATGGGATGGACAGTGGGAAACTGAGACTGAGGGGTCTGACAGGCTTTAGGGGCAGTGCTGGCAGTAGCTGTCAGCCACTCACCCCTGCGAGAGGAGCCTCAGCCTCCTGCTGCCAGAAACAGCTAGAGCTCACTTCATGCAAGTGCAAAATAACCCCATTCCAGAGAGCTCCCTGCCAAGGGACTGTGGAGCAGTGTGGCACCACGGTGCAGGGACAGGAACTGCTGCAAACAGGGCAAGCCATACCGGGGGAGAAAGATAGGGACAGAAGGGAGGAAGATGCAGTGACACAGCAGCTTCACCTGGGAGGCAGCACTGGCTACTCCACTCTCTGTGTAAGGGTAGAAGTGTCCTCATGGGGAATGAATGCAGGTAAATAGCAGACTGTAATTTCACCCTTTAATTTACCATGTACTAACTGACCATCATAAATAGTCCTTCGTGCTGTCTAAAAAATACATGCCATACTACATCACATTTTTATCGAGTGATTAAGTCAAAAGGACTAGATTCTTCTCTGGCATCTTGTATTAGGCACCCAACATACTCTCTAAAAATTATATAATGTGGGTGTACAGTAAGTGGGTTTTACTAATATGTTCCATTCAATTGTTATTATGAAAAAGGAAATTATCAACAGCTAAAACACTTTTCATTTGTTTCCCATATTGTTCTTCCTTCTCAAAAGTGACTTGCTCAAATAATCTCCCCAGCCCACACACATCCACCTTTCAAAAAAAAAAAGAAAAGCACCAGCCCGGGTTTGACTTGTTGGCCTCGCTTCTACTATTTGTAGTGACAGTCTTTTTATTTTTGGATTGTGGTTTTTAAATTTGAAACTAAGAATGGCAGCCGCCCCCGGAGTACCATTTGCGTAGGGGGAATGTTTAGTACACAAAACTGTCTATGACCCTTCCTCCTGTCACTCTCTCTGCCTACACCTCTCATCCTCCAAGTCAGTTTTCTGTGAAGATCAGTGAGGCATACAAAGCAGAAGCCCAGCTCTTGGTTAGCAACATTAATATGAGGAAGTTCAGTCAGGCATGTTAGCTCATGACTCCTCGTTTCACACTGCAAACAGGATGGTGCTTCACAGCAGTCAGGCCCTGTCCTAGAAATAGGTGTGCAAGGGAACTCTTTATTCATTTCAATAATTTTATCTAAATCAAAGGAATCATAGTTATATGGGAACATCCTGACTAGAGCATACGGATTTTCCACTGAGCTCCCTAGCAGTGTTCAATGTTAAAAGAATTGTGGGGAAGGCACAACAAAAACATCAGATGGAAAATTAGAAAATAACTTCCCCATAAGTGAGACTTCCTTTGCTAGATACCTCTTTCACACCTTGAAATATTTGTGTATCTCAGAAAAAAACTCCTTATCCCATCTAATACCCTGGGATTTGTCTTCAGCCTTATGGACTCTGAGCACTGACTCCTGCTGCACTTTTGGCTTCAGCAAAGTCCCAAGGCACGTGGTGAGCACAGGAACCTGAGAACACACCTGCTCCACACCAGTGTCACTGTGCACACCATCCCCATGACTAAACACTTCCACTGCCTGCTTTAGAGCTCTCTTTATAGCTTGGATTCTTTAGACATGAGTATAGCTGCAAAGAACCTGCCATTCCTTTGTCTGTGGTGCTGTAACTTCCAGTCCTCTATCCAGCCAAGGATTTAGGTAGTTTTTCTGTGGTGCTCCACAGAAAAACAGCATATTCCACAGTCAACATAGGGAAATATTCAGAGTTAAGCAGTAAGTGATGAAAAGAACTACAGGAACTAATAGGATAAATTAATAGTTTAAATTATTTCTTTCTGTTTTATAACCTGAGTATTTCTTTTCCTGTTGCATAGCTCATTCACCCCAAAGAGCTGGATTCCTCCTTAGTTCTTCCCAACGCTCAAAATACTGTTAAATGTGAACTATGTATTTTTGCCAATTTATTTAATGCTTCTTTTCTTAAGCTGTGAGGAAAAAGAAGGTTAAAGATCCCCATCAATGTGAGCTTTGCTTAGTGCAGTGTTGCACCAGGAGCTACCAAGAGAACCTTGCCTGCTCTCATTGATGATCTCCTGGCACACCTGAAATGTAGGAGTGTCCTGTTGTATCCACAGGGGAAGCATCTGCTAACTGACAAGAGATATTAGCTAGGCACCTCAGAAAGTTTCCCCACAAAAGGGGAATCCCAGGACAGTCCTTCTGATCTGGCAGAGAGGAGGCAGGGAGATATTTCAGGAACAGCTCATTTTTCTAATATGTGTCTTAAATTTTTAGCCACGTCTCTTGTTGATGAAGGATATGGATTATCGGAATGATCATAACTGACACACTTTACTCTGAGAAAAATGATGCAACTTTACTAATTTTCTAATGAAAGCTCCCATTGTCAGCTCAAAATAAGTGCTAATTTGAAAAAGAGCATGTGAGCCCTATATTGAAACGCCCACGTTTGTCGTACACAAACACCACACTTGCACATTAAACAGCACTTTTTCTGGCAGTGGAAATAAGAACCACTTTGTTTCTGAAGCTGTTTGTTTTGAATTTTTGAGATGTGAAGGCTCTCAGCTGGAGTTTCAAGAGTTGGGTTGGCAAGAGTCACGGATAGGAAATTACAGGGGTTTAAGGCTCAGGTTGACAAGGGCTGTGATGTAGGGTAAAGGGTGGATGTGAAAGGCTTTACTAAGGTGAGGCTTGTCCCAATATGAAATCTCTATCTAGTTTTATGGCTTCACCTTACAGAAGTTTCAGTATCAAGATTAATCAGGATTTTTGTTGGGAAAAACCTTAGGCCAACGGGGGCTGATGAAGAAAGATCAGTACTGGATTGAGAAGAAGTCCTTGTGAAATTTAGGGCTGGTGCCAAGAGAGGCATGAATCCAACACCAGTGCAAATCCTTGCTTAGTTTAACACAGTGAGGCATTCCAGCCTTATAAAAATCAAAGAGGGCACACGTCTGATCAAACCTTGCAACCCTTGCCAGATACAAAAATAACTAAAACACTCTGATGTTGCTTGCCTGCACCCTCTTCCATCACCTAAACCTTAAATCCAACTGGCTCCCAGCAGACCCAGACACCTTCAGTTATTCTCAAATCCAAACCTAATTCAGTCTGGGTGGCAAATTTAACTCCAGGACATGTTTTTATCCCATCCTGAATCACAGTCACTCTTGTGACCCAAAAATCAATTTAAGTTAATACTAAATTTAATCTTACTGGTTCCTGCCCACCCCAGAGTTAAATGGGGTTGATATGACAGATTTTACATGGTGTCTGAAAGCAGTTGATAAGCTAGTTTAGGGTTGGTGTTAAGATCATAGTTTTAGGCAGCAAGGACCAGGGAATTCAGTCTATGGCTGTCTCCAGAAGAAATCTGTCTTATGTTTTGTTAGGCCACATCACTAATTTCAGATCTGGGGCTAGAAAAGGTCAAGAGATTCCAATGAGTTGGAGAGTCTACAACTGCTGGAGTATCTCCTCTACCAAAATCAGGCAACCAGCCCAGAAATCATGAGTATAATGTTTCTGGCCATGATCACTAAAGGCCTCTTTTGTGGTGCTTGGTATGCACAACTCTATAAATAAACTTCACCAGGACACAACCTAGGAATAAAATCCGAGTGACAAAATACATCTGTTCTTTTGAATAATTACAATATTATTCTTAAAATTACTTAGAAAATGCAAAGGTGATGAAGTCCAGGCCTCAAAAACTGGGGAACATAAATAAATGTAATTAATTAAATTCATTAAGTGCACACACCTGAGAGCATTATAATTCAGCCTTTAGTTGCATGACAGCATAATGGGGGTTTTTTGCTTGTGTTATTGAATGGATTTGGGGAATATTTCTCCTCAGCATAAGGAGAAACATATCAGGGATGGGCAGCTAATATTGGTATAATTACTTGGCTTCTTACCTTCCAAGCTAAAAAAAATTGTAAAATATCTAGTAAATGGGGAAAATTATAAAAAGGAGAAAAAAAACATTACAATTAAAGGAAATAGAGAACCTGAACATGCAAAACACTAAAGTCATTAAATCATTAAAATGATGGTCATCTGACACTTAATATGTCCAGATCAGAGACACTAACTGTAAGTCAGAGATAACAGAACTACATGAAATCACAAGAGTATTGTGAAGATAATTCATTTCACCTGGTGAATTCATATTAATTCAGATATCATAAAGACACAAGCACAAGAATGCCTACAAAGAAATACATAAATACTGAGCTAGATATATAAAAAATATGTTTGCAAGAGGACTACTAAAGAAATTCTTACGAAGTACACTCTCTCATCTGATGGGGGAAAATAGCACATAAGAAAAGAATTTAAAACTCCCACCCACGTGCTTTTGTGCAGGTATTCTGATATCTTATTTTTTTTAAAAAAGAAGACATAAGACAGTTCCAGGAAACATTAAAAGAATATTAAAAGAAATGTAGATGTCAAAGTTAGTAACCAGTCACTCAAGCTCAACCAGGAAAAAAAAATCAAAACTAAAAATAAAGCATTGAGACTCTCTGCATTCTTAAAAAAAGAGGCAGGCTCATTTTCTGTGCTGAATTTGGAGCTGAATAAGGGCTTGGTGGAAATAACAGAATCTGTGGCACATTTTTACACCACAGTGACATCAGCACCTCTGTGGATGAGACACTTCAGTGCCCAGCACTTGTAGCTTGATGTGCCTCACTTAACCTGTGGGTCCAGGCCAACACACTCATGAAACCATGAGAACTCTTGGTCACAGCCCTTTCCAAGGTCATTTTCTTTGCAAAAAGATCAAACAGGCAGTTCAGCCATTCATATGGCCATGCTGCATCAGTAATACCTATGAGAAGCAACTATGTCTGGTCTAAATAAGGTTTAACTTCACTGCCTCATTGTGAGGACAATGAGACATTCATGGTCCCTACTCTTGAAAGTGGTTGTTGTCAGAGCTAATTCATGTGTGCCATATAATTCTGCTAAGGCTCAAAAATTTTGCTTAATAAAACTGAATTCCTGAGCGGCTTATGACTGTGATTTACTCAGGACTTCCATTAAATAATAACAAAAAAGACAGAATATGTTGGATATTAAATCAGGTTTTAAGGAAGGATAGGGGATACAAAGTATAGCATTGAGCATGGACAGTGTTTGTGAAAAATGTACAGAGGCACAGCTTTCCAGCTGGACCCAGAAACTGGAGCAGCTGAGAGTATATCAGGAATTTTTACTTTCTGTCTATTACAAAGAAAAACAAACTGATACGTCCATAAACATTAAATGTATCAACGAGAAAAAAAAATTATGTTTTGTTACTGTGATAAAAAATGTTCTAGACCTAGTTTCTTCATCCTCCAGCTGAATGTAAGGATGAGGGTTGTACAAAGCCCGTGGAAAATTCTTTACCATAAACTTCACAGAGGTAGCTCCAGAGCCTCATACACAAAATGCTCTGGAAATTCTGATATGTGAGAGTGTTCTCAGGCAAAAAGCAATAGAAGTTTAGCACAGGGAAAAAACTGGTAAATGTCCTCTAGAGTAACTGGAGTTTCTTAAGTCCTACTACCTAAGCATAAAGGTCCAGAGAAGCTGATTTTAGCCACAGGATGGATGGTGGTTGTGTCTCCCTCCTGCCCCCAGGCTGGTCTGTGATCTGAGAAAGGCTCAGGATCTTGAGTGCTTCCTTCACCTTTAGAGTGGCTTATCACCCTAATACACAGATTTGGTAGCTCTGACTCCAAAACCTGGAAATAACTTTCAGCAGCAGTTCCACCCTTATATGTTCAAGCACCAGGTTCTGGAACTCAATGCACTTGGTGGACTTTTAACTGAAACCACAACATGGATGACCAGCAAATCCTGTAATTCTTTAGTAGTAATTAATAGTAGTAGTGTAGTGAACCCCAAAGAACCTCATTTTTAAACTCAGACATAATTATTCTGGATGCTGTACAATGAAAAAATATTGGTGCCGAAGAATTTCATATTACATGAAAAACGGAAGGATAAAGAAAGGAAATATGAAAAAATAAATAGGTAATTGGTGTGACAGCATCAGCAGGCCAGCATAGGGACTGGTCTTCTTCTTGGGGGGGCGTACAGGAAAGGAATGTTAATGACAAACCAGCAGCAAGATGGTGATGAATCTTGGTAAGTAATTACAAGATGGAAAAAGGGTAGACCAGACAAAGGCCACTCAGAAATCTAATGAGTAGGCACAGGAAGCATCACAGGTCACTTGAAAGGAAGAGTCAGTTACTAATTTTTCCCTGCCTTGAACTTGTGTGACTTCAGACCAAGCACACTGGTCGAGATTTCCAGAAGCAGCTTCAGCAACTCATTCTTTACATTCCTAGTCTGAGATCCTTTAGAAAGACCTGATTTTCAAAGAGAACGGATCTCACCTGCTTTGGAAAATCAGCTCTGTGGCTTATGTTGGACACAACAGACTCAGCTATTCACCCCCAAACCTCAAGCCACTCCTGATATTCTTGGCTTATATAACACCTTCATATTCTTACCCCTTCAAAGGAAACAAAAAAGCTTACCTGAGTTGATTGTCTCACTAGTTACTGAATCCATGTGTGATGGATGAAAAGATACCAAAAAGCAAACAATTATAAACGTGTATTAACCACTGACTGCAAAAGGCTGGTGTACACCTCTGAACAGTTGCACTGGGAAAGGTGAGGGATATATGGTAAGACTACACCACACAGGCAGATATAGAGGCAAATAAGGCCAATACCATCTAGAATATTAAGGACAAATGAAAGTGAGCCAAAATATTACATGTATTAAACTTTCCAGCTATATCTGAGATTTTGAATCTGTTTATTCCATAAACTGAAACATATTATTTCCCAGGGAATCAGAGAATAGACCTGTAATTTTCCAGTGATATCAGGATACCAGTAGAGGTGAGAGAAGATTCACATTTTATAGATCGCTCTATTCTAGGGAGTCAGTGCCATGTGAATATCAAAGACACTTCCTTCTATGCTATTTCTCCATCCTGATTTTAATTTAAGCACTAAGGGAGATTACTGCACATTAGTTATGTTTCTCATATGAGTAATAAAGAACTAACCACACACATTTACAACATTACCAAACCAATTATAGCTAAATTATAAGCAAAGTCTATTTTATTAGTGACTCAGAACTATTCCACAATCTCTTCTGCTTACAAAGTCCAACAACTGGGCACCCTATACCCTGATCTCATGACACCCCACCTGGGGGAATGTGTTCAGCTCTGGGGCCCCCAAAATAAGAAGGACATGGAGCCACAGCTGCTGACATTTTGGCCATGGAGCTCTAGGTGGTGGAGGAGGGCAATGAAGATGCTCTGAGGGCTGGAGCACCTCTCCTGTGGAGACAGGCTGAGAGACCTGGGATTGTTCAGCCAGGAGAAGGCTCTGGGGAAACCTTGCATCACCTTCCAGTACCAAAAGGGGACCTGTGAGAGAGCTGGAGAAGGACTTTTGACAAGGACATCACAAGGGCATAGTAATAAGACAAGGGAGAATGGCCATCCATTGAAATAGGGTAGATTTAGATTAAATATCAATTTAGGGAAGAATTTATTTACTGTGAGGGTGGTGAGGCACTGGAACAGATTGCTCGGAGAAGTTGTGGCTGATCCTTCCCTGGAAGTGTTCAAGGCCAGGTTGGATGGGACTTTGAGCAACTTGGTCCAGGGGAAATTGTCTCTGCCCGTGGCACAGGTTTAAAACTAAATGACCCTTAAAATCTCTTTGAACCCAAACCATTGTAGGATTCTATGATCTCATTACATAAAAGAGGTTATTGCTACTCCCATGCTCCCTATTACATGACTCAGTACCTTACTTTACAAGATCAAGCAACTCTTGGGGCTTGGAAGAATTGTTTCACCTTGTTGAGCTTCACACGGTATTTTCCTACAAAATTTGACAAGATTTATAAAAC
This sequence comes from Sinosuthora webbiana, assembly GCA_013397395.1. NCBI lineage: Eukaryota > Metazoa > Chordata > Aves > Passeriformes > Sylviidae > Sinosuthora > Sinosuthora webbiana. The sequence continues at coordinate 826,840 of VXBN01010679.1, forward strand.
ATGCATTTTGATTTCAGTAAACACTTGCACTTCTTTGCTGGCACAGATTCTAATCTTTTTACAAGCGTTGGAGAATGCGTTTTCACAATGAGCTTTTTCAATGCTTTTAGGAAAAGTTTGGTACAAAGGGGAAAGAAGAATCAAAAAGATAGTGAACTGTGCTCCATGAACTTGTTGCTTTTCTGTCTCAGGAATTTCCTCAGCCCGCGCCTCAGGTGACATTTACTTGAATTGTCATAAAGAGAGCGAGGACATGATGCATCAAACAGATTGGCTCACATAGCAACAGTGATTCAGTAAAAGGTCAGCTTTATACCATACATAGGCAACTAAAGGCTTCATCCTGCTGTTAATGAAGTCAACATCAAAAGTCCCACAAACTTCAAAGTGCCAGGGAGGAGTCTTTTACTCCAAGATGTTTAGCAATGCCTCATGAGATATCCAGACAACAGCTCACCCACTGAAAGACTTCTCTGCCATAGTTGTTAATAACACAGACTGCTTATAATGTAATTTTACTGCAAGCCTATAGCTGTTGACATTCTGTCCATGGAGCTATACGTAGTGGAACAAAAAAGCAGGTCCAAAAGGCCCTGGAATTCCACAGAAGGAACAACAAAATGCCAAAGCAATGAAATAATTGTATCTACTCACTTTATTTCATAGTAGTACACTAAAAAAAAAAAAGGGGAGGGGGGACTAAAACGTTTGGAAGAACACTGTGTAACATGAATTTTTTATTTCTTTAGCTATTTTTGTCTCTTTCTGCTGCTTGTGTAACATACTGCATGAATCTATGTGCAGATTCTGCTTGCATCCCTCAGGCTGAATTGAATTGATCATAATCTGCAAGTGGAGACGTCTGTACAGATTATTAAGCCTGGCTGCAGGGTCTGAAATTGTTAATTAAAATATAGATGAGATAAAGGAAAACACCAGCAATTACATCACCGTCTCCAGGAACGACGTCTTAGTTCTCAGTGCTGCGACCTGGGGATTTGCCACGCTTATCAAAGGGTTAGGAAACATTTAGGATGAAACCAAGATTAGGGTAACCCTCTTGCCTGTTCTGCCATCAAACCAGCGCTTAGGGGGGAAAGTTTCGGTGGCTGTGATTAAACCACGCCGAGAAATGTCTCAGCAGACCCGGCAGGCGTTTCTCGAGGCAATGGCACCACCTGCAGACCGCGCTGGGAGCACGGGCGGCGCCGCTGCTGCTCTCAGGTGTGAGCTCCCTTAGGGCTGTTCCTTTCCCCCTGTGTCCCTTCAGCCACACCGGACACAACTCCCCCCTTTTCTATTCCTTCCTGGATAATACTCTCCCGTGCTTTTGCTCTTTCCACTCAGTTGTTTCCCAACCCTTCCCACCCGGTCCCCGCTCCTCTCCATCCTGCTCATCCACTTTGGGATCCCCTTTCCTCCCTCCTGCCCCCTGCACGGTCCCACCAGGCAGCTGGAGGTGGGGGAAACCACCGGGTATGAGCACCCTGTGCTTTCCTGCACTTTGTACTTCTCAAGGCCTCAAAAGGGTTAGAACACCCCGTTCAGGGAACGCATCACTTACCAGTTTAGCCAATTTAAAATTTTGTATTGTTTGCTGAACCAATAAATAGCACGTTGATGATTGATAGACAGCTGTAAACTGGTGACTGATAATTAGATTGTTATATTAAATAATTACATTGAATACTCTCAACCCATGAGCTGGGCATGCCCACACTCAGGATAAAGCCTTTGTGTGTACAACATGAAAAATTTATTTTCCCCTCCAGGACCCTGCAAGAGGAGATAAAGCCTTGCTTTGCCCAACTGGATCCCATTGTCTTAAGCTACCTTTGCCTACAGTATTTATTTACCATTACTTCTTTTAAGGAATGCAAATGCTACTCTTTCTTTCCTTTTGAAAAGGTGTCTACCACAAGGTTTACTGCGAGCAGGATTAAACGTTGTATTTGAGTATCTGAGGGGGGTGAGCTAAGAGGAGCACACGAACATGAGTGAATTTTTTCTGCCCCTTTTCTGAGAACATCAGTCTTTGAGGTTTTTTGATGTAAGGAGTAAAAGTGTTAACAAAAATTTGATGTGGTATCTTTCCTACGCACCCCAGTTGCTGCCCTGTTTGCTGTCTTGTCCTGGCTGGAGCAGAGCTGCTGGCCTCAGCTCCCCTCTTCTTCCTCCAGCCCACAGATATTTCTTCCATCTTTCCCTCAGGAAGAACTGGGCAATGAATGACACTTCTTGCTTTTCAGTTGATTCCAACAAGCACCCACACTTTAAATGGAGAGAAGGTCTTTATATAGAAAAGTTCTGGAAGGAAAAATGATGATGTGGTCTGACTGTTTCTATTGGTCATTAATATTAAAATAAAACAAGAGGAGGTGAAACAGTCAGCAGCATCTGGACTCGCTGCCTGAGAAACCATTACCAGTTACCAGAAGAAAGGAATTCCTTGGAAACAACAACTTTAGAAGCCAGAAGGAAGTTGCATAACTCTCAGTGGTGAAGGCAGAAGTTCTCATAACTCAGCAACTGGCTAAAGATACGTCCTGAGTAATAACAACTCATCAAGATGTGGCTGAAACTGTTGTTACTACAGCCCCTGGTAACCAGTCAAGCCCTCCGGGCTGCAGACAGTCCAACCACACAGCTACCAGGAATGCCATCACAGGGTATTTTTTCTTTTTTATAGTGCTTAGAAATCCTTAAAAGGGATCAAGAACCCCACGATGAGGGTAATTACTATTTTCTCTACTTGACAAACCAGGAAAATGAGATCTGGAAACTTTAACTGACATATGCAAAGTGCTCCATGTTATAATTACGAGATCAGAGCTCCTACCTTTGGGTTCAAGCTGCTGAATTACTCTATGTTTATTTACTATGTAAATTGGATTACTTTAAAAGAAGGTTTAGAATGAGTCTTGACTTCTAAATTTCCCTTCTGGTTCTGTCACTTGTCTATTTAACAAAATGCAAAAGGCATATGTAAACCAAGCCACACCTGTTTCACATTTGCAGCCTTTAATCTGCTGATGACTAGGAAGCTTTCTGATGCCTACAATGAAAATATTTGACAGCAAATATCATTGCCATTATATATACTTTTGTATTTATACAGAAGTGTGAATATCAAGAATTGGGAAGTTTTCTCAGGAGTTACAAAGCAGAAGGAAACAGACAAGGGACTTTACAGAGTTTCTCACTCTATAGAGATATGGTAAATATCTGATTTTGCCTGGAAACAAAGCACATTCTACTCCCTACACTTATTGCCCTACAGGATTTGAAGCAACATTGCTGAGCATTCTGTACTATGAACAGCAAGAGTTTTGGTTACTACATGCAGGGGAAAAGATTTGTGCTGCTCTGAACTCCATTACACTCACATGATTATGTTGGACTTCTGTTCTCTTTTGTTCTGTATAGTGTTTAGTATTGCTGTCTCCTCTAAGACCATGAAAAATGTCTGCCCTTTTGTAATTTGTTTTTTTCATCTTAATTAGAAGAACAAAATGAATTTTGAGCCAACATATTTAAGACAGTGGTGAGATAAATTGCTGTCAGATGGTTCTAATTCTGAATGCATGATCCAGAGATCAACAGCTTCCTCACAGACAGACAGGAGTTCTCTACCAGCCCATTTTTTAAACCCACCATGCAATTAATCAGGTTGATGCAGTCTATCAGCACCTGTACATTATCTTTTGATGCAGTCAAAAATATACAGTCCATAATTTTCATGGTCTAGAGCTCAAGTACGTTCATGCATCCTGTGACCTGAGAACTTCTACAGAAACTCTGTGCACTTGTGTCACTGTCAGCCTGGGGAGGATTGGAGAGAGGAAAAGCATTCCTCAGGCAGGCCTAGGAAGAGCTGTGCATCATCAGAGACGAGGTGAAACTTGCTGCGACGTGTGACCGGGGCAAGCACAGCATGTGGGCTTGTGCAAATCCGACATGCAGAATCACATTCGCAGATGCTGAGATGAGTCCCAGGATATTACAGCATTGGCAAATGATTACTGTAGAAGTAAATATTGGCTAACACAGGGCTGTGTACCCATGACCCTTTGAACTGGGGCACGGTGGCGTTTCAGTATATCCACAGACAAAAGGCACACAGAATGACCTGCAAGGAACTCTGTACTCGGGTGATTACTTCTCACCAGTCAAACACCGAGACAAGGGTGAAGGGACACTGTGTTCTAAGAAGTGGACACCATAAATAACTGCAGGGTTTGTGGTAATGACTTCTGTGGCCACAGCCAGGGTGGGAAGCACTGTACTGATGATTATGACTCATCAGGAACTGAAAACTTTTCATGTGAGTTGGCTTAATGATAATGTATAAGTAAATATTCTGAAGACTGAGAAAGGCAACGAAAAGATTTTTGACGTAAGGTGTGAAACTCTGACTGTGATCAGCATTTTAAGAAAGAAGTCAAGGTGTTAGACAAGGAATTATTCTTGGCAGAATAAAGCATGAAATATCTTCTTGTAAGTTTTTTTTCCGTGCCCTGTATGAAATCTACAATTAAAATGTAAGGACCAAGGGCCTTCCAATATTTGTGGCTAATTTTCTATTGAAAGAGCCTCTAAATGGAGTCACATTCCCCTCTTCTAGGACAAAAGACATGAGCAGCTTTTGGATGGCACACATACTGGTGGGACAGAAGCACCTGGTGCTGCATGCCTTACTCCTGCCAAAAGTTTGACTCTGCCTCATTTAGCAGGTCATCAACATCGTTCAGCAGCAGAGTATTGCAGGTCACCACTCCTCAGCAAAAACACAGTTATGAGTATCTTATCCTGAGAGATTCACAGCAAAGAAGCACAACCAGGGACTGATCTCCTGTCTCTGACAGAACATGGGGCACAGCTCTCTGCCAGGGGAGCATGGCTGTCCATGGTTATGTGTCACTTAAAAGCAGAAGCTATGGATGACACAGGAAAATCCAGTGAACATAAGCCTATTCCTTCATCATACAAAATAAAACCTGCAAATAAGCAGCAAAAAAAAGTTTGTCCTAAACGGTGGCCTGTGATTTGTAAGACACAGAAATCAGCCCCAGGGCTGGTGTAGGTATAGAGGTGTAAAACTATCACTTAAACCAAGGGTAAAGGTGGCAATATTTCAGAAATTCAGATAACATTGTATCAGCAACAGCATTTTTCGACCTCTTTCTGTGATTATCACTTGCTTCCACCCAGGCTTTTATCAGTGTGCTGGGAAAACTGCATTTGTGAAGCATTCCTAAAGGAGGTAAGAGGATAATGGGAATTTCAATCACAGCTGATCTCAACAACTCGCCTGTATCAGCCAGCACAATGTAATTCTTAACAGTGAAGTCATTACTGTTAAATTATAATAAATAAATTCATTATTTCAGCAAGAATATTGTAAATATTTAGACATAACAAAACAGGCTATCATCCAAGCAAAAAAAAGGTATCCCTCCTAAAAACTTAATAAATTAATGACCCTAATAAAAAAAATCTTATTACAAAATATCATTGGGGATGAACACTAAAGAAGCCCAGAGGGTTAAGGGTGCACTTTTATATTCCTCGCTGGCCTGCCGCCACAGGAGCATCGCTGGGCTCTGTCACCTGCTCCCCGCTTGTCACTAGAGGGCAACGAAGGCTCCCAGAGCAGAGGTCCCCTGCAAAGCCTCGGCTCCCCGCTTTTCTCTCTCAGTGTGAGCCAGCCGGGACGGTCAGAGAATGGTTTCGCCCTCAAATCCTGGCGTTGCGAAATGCGTCAGGCAGAGCCCGCGGGGAAGCGGCGCTTTGGCCGCGGGAGCGCAGCATCCCCTGCGCCTCCGGCTACACCTTCTGCATAGAGACAATAACAAACCCTGTCCATTTCGGCTTTTTGCCCTCAGGTGCACGGCCTTAGCCCTCCCCAGCAGCTCTTGAGATGCTTGTGCGAAGCAGTGTGACAATGCTGGCTAGGACACGTCTGCATTTTGCTGGAAGGGAATGGCCTTATCCCACTGGGAAAGGCCTCTGCTACTGGGACGTGATATACGCAGCTGGGAAGGGGCAGCTGTGCTCTGCAAGACCGGGGAAAATGGCACGAACCAGATGTCCCTTGCTCTACAATGCCCGTGCACAGACACAGTGCAGCTGTTGACCTGTGACTGCTGTCGAGGCTTGGCTGGGACCTGGAGTGGCAGGGGGATGTGGGGGTGGGTTCTCATCCTGAATCAAAACATTCTGGCATCTCCACCACCCCCAGGTGCAGCCCAGCACAGCACCTCAGCATGCAATGAAACACAAAGCTGCAGGTGCACCTCTTGCTTCCCCTCCTCCTTCCCTGCCACCGTGCTGCGGGAACAATTCCTTCCTTCCTTCCTTCCTTCCTTCCTTCCTTCCTTCCTTCCTTCCTTCCTTCCTTCCTT
>VXBN01010679.1:833306-962358 GCA_013397395.1 Sinosuthora webbiana
TTCCTTTCCCCTATTTCTTGGCCTGTAGGTCTCACCCTTGCATTTTGCCAGTGAAAAAAAAACATGGAAACAGCAAAATTCTAGCGATTATAAGCCCCAGCAAAGGATCCCAAACCAGAAGAGTGAAAGGTCAGTTATGGACTTAGGCAAGCTCATAATAACTGGGAGGTTTGGTGGAGCCTGTCAACCTCACCTCTCAGCACAGACCCTGCTGTGTGACCTCCTGTTCCCTCCAGCTGCAGCCACTGCTCTTTCCAAAACAGATAAACAAGTGGCATTTATTTATTACTGAGTTATTATAATTTTTTTTATACTGCAGTCAGGCTGCAAGAGAGTGTGGGACTGGCAAGAAGGAAAGAAAAGATCATTGGTTGGCTATGAATTAAGGCTTTTGATAACAATTAGAGCAGATTAGATTAGAAGCATTGGAAAATACTGGTCTAGTCAGTTTTTCTGTGTTGATTTTCACATGCTTTCTATTTTTCCAAATGCTATATTTGTTACTTTTCCCAAAGTCTCATACTGGAAAGTTAAAATGGGAAAATATGTGGTCCGATCCCTGCTTTGTTGTATACATATATCTCTATTAAAAATATATATATATATAAACACACATACATATGTTGTGTACACACATGTATACACACAAAATATATGTATATAAATATTTACACATATACATTGTCTAGACATACATATGTATGCATACATGATGAACTATGTGTTTACATGAACTTAGAGTTCACAAACATGGCATTTCCCCCCAGTAATCATCTGCACAAGTGTAGAAAAAGAATGGAGAGCTTGTTGTCCAAAATAGGATTATTCTAGATCAATCTTCAGAGATAAATTTAATATATGGGCAATTTAAGTAGAAAAGAAAGTGTAGAAGAAAAAACCTGCAAATGTACATTTAATCCTCCACTGCTTTTACTTCCCCTGTTCTTTATTCAGGGTAAAAGAACTATAATTTCATCTGTCTAAACAGCACCGGCACAAATACCATAATCTTGTAACTTTAGCTCCAGGAAATATTAATTTTATGTGGAGAATAGAGCACAGACTGATTTGGATGTGTGTGGGAGCCCTGCCTGTGCCAGGCACGTAGCCCAGCAGGCTGCCCTGGATGTCCCGCTGAGCCATGGAGCAGTGGGGAATGGCTGAGCACGGCAGATGGACTGACAGAGGTGCCAACAGGAACCACCAGCACTCCCAGCATGTGGGAAGAAGCACAGTTATACAGGAGCAGAGTTGAGGGATCCACATGTCCTTCAGCTGAGAAAAAAAAAACCCACAGCCCTTTATAGCTCTGGATTGAGTGGTGGGTGGATTATCAATACCAGCTGAGGGTGCTGGTTTGGTGATGTGGTTCTCGTAGGATTAAATTGTGAGAGGGTAATGCATGGAAAGCCTAATCAGCATTCAGCCATGCACAAGCAAAAGACTTGTGCCTGCAATAGATCTAAAAGAAGGAGTGATCTGGTCAGTATTTTATGTTCTCGTTCTCCATATTTTATCAATTTATTTTTGAAGGAATTTCCGCCTTTCGCTTACTGAGTTATATTGATGAGGTGGTATTTGTACATGAGGATGTTGCCCTCTGGGAGTGCCCTCTGGCACTCTGAACCATAGAGGAACCACTGCACGTGTAAAGGGGATGAGATCAAGTTATTGTTGAGCAGAAGATCCAAAACAGCTGTGCTCTTGTTGGGGATGGCAGTTCTCTCCAAAACAGGAGTCAAAAAACTGAGTCCACTGAATATGGATACATGACAACCTGGACAAAGACTAAAATGTCTCTAAGATCAGGAGGAAAATGAGTGATTTCCAATCTTATAACCAGGTTTCCAACACTGAAGAACGAGAAAATGCTGTGAAAAGGGAGTAGAACAGTCAAATTTTCCACTGTTTCCCTCTGCTACCATCCATTTCCATGACACCAAACAAGAAAAGCAACAAACCTTCTAAAAATATGGAAAAGATTTGATATAACTCTTCAGTGTCAATCTATTACTGTACAGAACATTTTATCAAAGATATCATAGATGCTGCTTAGACATGAAGATTCCCAGTGACTGCCAATTTCAAGGCACTACTCCACCAAAGTGTCCAGTGTTGTACTGGAAGTGAGGAACAGCAGCTGAGTTCTTTTTTAACAGCATCAATTCCAAGCTTCTTTCATAATCTGTTTGACTTCACAGCAGTCAGATGGACATTTTTTCCCCATTGTTTTAAAAAATAAATCAATTCCAAGTCTGAACACACATCAACACATTTGGTACTACCATAACAATAGAAGGGAAGTGGCTGAGAGCTGAAAATGGAAGAGCTCAGGACAGAAACAAAAACACGAACATTTGTGGGAAAGGACATCGCACTCATGCTGCCAGTGTAAACTCAGATGAACGATAAACTTGGTTTCAGTGGCCTTGCCATGGTAAGTTTAACTCAGCTGGCTCTGAAGCGGGGCTCAGGCTTATTTGAAGTGACATGAGAAAAAATCAGCGAGAGGAAGAACTGAATCTCTGGTATTGAATTTGCCTCCTTCTCTAGAGCAAAAGCTGGAGTTTTTTCCCTCCACTGGCCACAGTAAACAGCATTGCTAAAACCACAGCAGCTTTACTGGTAGCACAGAAGGAAACTGAGAGGCAGCGTGCAAACTGCACCGTACATTATGGGAAAACGATGACAAAGACGAAACTTGTGAAAGAGCACATTGTCCTGTCGGTCTGAAAGAGCTTTTTGGCTTTGCATTTTTGATTCACATGTATCTTCTTTCTAGAGAAAAAACACGTGGCAGTAGTGTGGAAAAATGAGTGATGATGTCAGAGCTGGCTTATGAAACAGAGCTGTGTGTCTTCAGAGTGAACAGGTATTAGAACAGATTTCATTTTGTCTCAGGTTCTTTCTGATACCTCCCCCTCCCCATTAAATTTCTCTATTTGCACCCCTTTTTATAATAACAAACACACCTGTTTTTTTCTGCTTATATTTTTTAATTGTCCCTTAGTTCCTCTTCCCCCTAAAGTTTCCTATCACTAAAAGGGGAATAGGAATACTGACTTATCTCTGTAAACTGTTAAAAAAGCAGATGAAGACTCTAGGTAATGTTGCTGCAAAGGAATAGCAATTTACAATGTACTTTATCCGAGCCAGATAAACATTCTATATTTTTATTAGACGTAAATCAATAATTTGAGAAAATATTAATTTTTAATAAATGTTAAATGAAATCTGCAACAGTTTCCTGGTAATTGGACCCGTTCTGATGACTGTTTCCCTTTATTCAACGTTTTAGAATGGGCTCTACTGAATACATTTGTTAATTAGGCTACAGGGATTTTTTTCTTCTCTTGTACTGAATTAGAAAATTCTTGTGAGATTGTGGCTTCTATGAAGATGAAGCAAATTAATTTATTAGCCTGGGGTGACAAACTTGGTAAACTCACTGTGTGCACTTCCTTTCACTTTACTGAAAACCAAACATGTCACAGTCCCCCATTTAGATCACAAAAGAACAGAGAAAAGGAACAATTGGTAATGGGAAAATGTTTACAAATCTTACTGTAAAGTATGATTTGGACCTCTTTGTATTACAGCTTTCATACAGCTGTATTATGATGCAATAAAGTTGGAAATAACTAATGTTTTGAGAAGGATGTCGGTTCAACACAAGCCTATACATTACCAGAATCTGATGGTTTCATTTCTTGAAGCCCACTGAGAACTTTTCTCCACTGAGAACCACTACAGAAATGCTCCTGTAAATATTAAAATCCTGTTGACTAAAACTAAATAGACCCCACAGGATTGCCTACTTGTGATTAATTTACTTTGAAGATTTTTCACTAGTCATTTTCTTGCTGACCCCTGTAGGAACCTTCCTGTTCTTCTTGGTTTGTTTTTCTTGGGTGGGGTTTTTGTTTGAGTTTTTTAAATGGAGAAACATAACCAGAAAATGGAACTGATCACAGTGTCACCTTTTTATCTTGGCCGTGTGGTGTTAGAACTTTGAGCTATGGTGCCTGAGTAACATGCCAAGATCATCTGCAGCCCTAACCTCTTAGCCAACTATCTGGGTACTGCTAGAGTAAAAATTGATAAAAAACATATTAACTAGAGGAGTGATTTCAGTTTCAGTTTCTCTCTGGTGTTGTGACTCACAGGATTTCTGAAGTAAATGGGCGCAATCCATGATCTTTTGGTAAGAAGACTCTATCAAATAAGATTAGATAATTATCAGCACACAGAAATACACTGCCTTAGGTTGAATTGTGAGACACCCAAAATAAACCCCACAGCCCCAGCTCAATAATCAAGGATCCAGAGTAACCAAAAAACTTTGTTACTGCTCTAAACAGAGTGAGGGACTCAAATGAATATAATTTGTCACTTTATAATCTGGGTTTCTCCAGTATGTTGCATCAGTTATGTACTCTATTTGTACAGAGCCAAGACTGTACAGCATTGTGTGTGTGTCTACACATGCACACAAGTGTGAACTAACAATTTATAAACAGCACCTATGATATGCAGTGTCATGTCTATTTCTATATAACATTTTATAATACCAGGTAAGAAAAATTATTACTCCGGAATTCTTATATGAAAAGTTTTTTGTCTTTTAAAAGCCTTGTAATTAGCCTTCAAGGAAAATCTGTATTTAAATGGAAATAACACACTGAGGCAGCAGAATCTTCTGCTCCTTGCATCAACCCCAGTGGGCATGTTAGATGTCTCAGATGGGCAGATAAAGGGGAATACAAATTAAGAAAGATGTTTTCACAAAGATCCCAAGTTACGGAAACATAGGACTGGCATCATCCTGGCAAAGGAATAAGAAATGAATGGTTTCTGCATGCCCTAAAAAATAACAACCTGTGAAAAGGAATGAGAAAAAAGAAAATGCTGAAAAAAAACCTGAAATCCCCCCAGAACGATGAAAATGAGCTGTGAATTATCTCCCCATTCTTTTAAATCTTGCTTTCTGTTTGCTGCTGGTTATGGGAAAGAAGCACAAGGTGTTCCAGCTTTATCAGCCCGTGGTATTTTTCTGCAGGCATCAGGTGCATCTGAGTAAGCAGAGCTATTTTTATATGCCCAGCCACCTCACCCAGTAAAGCTATGGCATAAGTGCAGAGTCATGCACAGCACCCAGGGGAACTACTCCTCTTGGTTTGCAGTGTCACACACACGGGAAAGGCACACAAACTGCATCCTATAGATTTTCACAAGCTTGTGACGAAGTCTCAGTTTCAGAGTCCGCCCTTACCCATAACAAAAAGTTCTCAGAAATTTTCCTACAGTTGCACTAATGCGGTTAAGTCCAGACTCAGTCAGATTTCTTTCGATGGCAAGAAAATTTCAGAAAGTCCCAAGTACAGCCATGACAGCCACTTTCCTGGCTGACACATCAAGGAATGCACTGGGGACCTCCAGAACAAGAAACGTGAGAGTCCTGAGCACTGAACCCTGATAGAGCAGACTGCAGTGCTCCAACTTCTGCTTTTGCTCGTTTGGCACATAGACTTGAGTACTCGCTGTGCCTTGTTAAACACATACCACCAGAAACAAAGCTCAGAATTATGCAAACTGAAAGAAATCAGTGCCACATTCTACAGCTCTAACATGCCTCATTTTCCCGGGAGGTGTCTAGGAAGTGTTGTGCCATTAAATGGCCTGACTGTTGTGTGTAAATCAACATCAAACAAGAAGAGATACTCAGCTAAACATTGACATGGCCCAGAGGTGAATATTAAAGTTTAATGTGTATCCAAGTGGAGATGTTCTTCACAGAGGTCTGCTAAGGGGGCCTGGCACTATTTATGCCAGGAAACTGCACATGGCAGCATGTCACTGCAAATATTCTGACCTTCCAGCATAAGCTTGTTGATGTTTGACACCACCTTCTAGAATTTTAAATGGAAACACCCGAGGAGTGGCAGTGATAAACATTGCTGAACCTTTCAGTAAGCACAGGCTAACCAATTTCAAACTCATGGCAAAATTTCGACTTTTAATGGCTCCAAGTACAGTGCAGCACTCAGACTTCAAACAAAAAAAAACAACAGCAGGCACGTGGCAAGTGAAATAACCTTAGCTTTTCTTGGGGAAAATAAAGTAGAGCTAATGCCCTAAGGTCCTTTCTGTTATTCTGTGCTTTTAGCAGCAGCTCAGACACTGGGATAAGCAGGCTGCTTATGGAGATTTGAGGATTTATTTCATTATGAAGTTTGTATCCTCCTGCACCCTGATCTCTGCTGTCCAGTGTGTTAATGAACTCCTGGGTGTCTTTTCAGGGTAAAACAGATACTTTTTCAAGAGCACAGTAAGGGGACTATGGTCAATGGTCAGACAATACACACAGGACTCAGCTAAGGTTTTTGCTCTTCTAGCTAGCCTCATTAGCAGCCTCCTATGAAGGAGGAGAGTGATGAAAAGAGGAGATTTATGTGCCAGGGCATTTGTTATGTGCTTCAGGCTATTAACACAAAAGTCTGGAGGATACAAAGCAGTACTTCCATTATTTTGGATACTTTAACAAAACAAGGGGGACAGCAAGGCAGGCAGGGGCAGCATCCTTACCCACGAAAGCCACAATCCCCCAGGAGTCATTCCAGAAGCACAGTGCAGCTCCCTGGGCAGGAACCAGGGACTGCCAACAGCTGGGTATTTCCTAGATGAGTCCCTAGGGAGGGAGGTGAGGCAGGGGCAGGGTCAGCAAGGTCCCTGGCCACTGTCCCAGGATCCCAGTGTTGCTCAGGCAGGGACCAAGGCTGCTGGCCTGAGCTAAAAGCAGCTGCAGAGCTGCTTGGTCCACCCTTCACAGGTTACATATGCAATGCTGCTTGAAATACAGAAAGTTAAAACTCCTTCCATAGAAACTAGGATGTGAACCAAAGGCTGGCTGTGCATACATACAGCTTTTTAAGCTGGATGCTGCGTCACACGGTCTGGGAAGCAGGATAATCTGCCAGCCTGATTCCACAGGCAAAAGATGTGTGAAGGGGGCCCATTCTCAACCATGTTTGTTATGACCCCCATCACTACAAGCCTCCACAGTGTTGCTGAGTGGCTTCTTTGCTTCAGTGAAGGGGCAAAAATACAGAAAAGTAATATTTTTGAACAGTTTGCTTCATGTAAGCAGCAGGATGATTTCTACATGTTAACCAACTACATCCCACTTTGGATCACCACCAGCCAAGAGCACATATTTCATAGATCCATGGGATTGTTTAGGTCGGAAAAGACCTTTAAGATCACTGAGTCCAACTGTTAACCCAGCATTGCCAAGTCCATCACTAAATCACATCCCCAAGTGCCACAGCTACACATCTTTTAAACACCTCCAGAGGTGCTGATTTCACCACTGCCCTGGGCAGCCCATTCCAGCGCTTGATAAACCTTCTGGTGAAGAATTTTTTCCTAGTATCCAGCCTAAGCTTTCCCTGGCACAACTTTCAACAAATACACATGCTGCAGGTATGTCCCTGTTTGCCTCCCTACCAGTTGCTACACACACATATCTTCCCATTTTCTGCCAAAATCAAATGACATCATATTGCTTTAAAGGCAGTGAGGCACATGTCGGGAAAATGAAGAACACGTCTCGCACAAATTTGATATCAAGAACCATAAATGGCAGACACTTATTCAAATTACTCAGCATCGCCCTTCAGAAGTAACAGTAATAATACATTTTTGCCACTTACCATCATATTGAGCATGCTACACTTTGAAAAAAGGTATCAGTTCCCCATTCTATCACATCTCATGTTGTATTTAGCTAAACCTATCCAGTCTGTGGGCAAGACATAGCGGCACAGTCACTGCAAGGCTGACACTGTCAGAGGGCTGAGCAGAATTAGGAACATCATTCATTTCTACACATGGAAAAGTCTCTGTACACGAAGATAGCAGCAGAGAGGAGAGCCCTTCTCCATTATCTGCCCTCATGGATGCCAGAGACTCCAAGTTTCTTTGTAAGACTAAAGCCACAGCATGGCAGAGATGGACCAAATCAGCACCAGGCTGACTCCTCTGACAAGGCTTCCAGCATCTGTGTGTTTGTGAGGAACAGCTCATGGGATTCCTTGGAGCACTGACCAGTTCCAGACTGTTTCAAGCTGTTTCAAGCAGCACAACAAGCAGGGACAGCACTCCTCTGCTCCATGCAAAGGCATCTCCTCTTCCCACAGGGCAAAAGACTCTCAAACTGTTTCCCACAGAGAACAGCCAGAAAAGTCCTTTTATCACCAGGGTTCTCTCACAATGCACAGGAAGGTCAGGTTCTCAATTCCATTTGCCTCTCCCCAAGGGAATTAGAGCCCTCTTGGGCAGCAATCCTCTGTGTAGGCTGCTGCAGGAATAAATACACAGTGATCACCCTGGGGATAACAGAACTTTGAATGTCATGGGCTCTGTCAGAGCTACAGAAAACCTGACATGAGAGGTACCACAGTTCCCTTGTGGCAAAGCCATCCTGTAGCTGTTAGGGAGATCTGCTGGGAAATTTTCAAGGTGCTGCTCTGGCAGAGACTTGTTCCGTTTGATTTATATTGCTCTACAGGAAATGTACATCTGAGAATATTACTGAGGTTGGAGACATTTTTAATAAAGATGGGGAAAGGAGAGGCTGGAAAATGTCATTCATGTGTAATCTTCTAGTATAGATTGACATTAATCCATGGGTAAACCTGGAAAAGAGACAATTTTTGTTTTCTGACTATCCTAAACATAATTTTCTCTATTAGCAGGAGTCATGAATGAATTCTGATACTATTATTATCAGACATAACATTTTGAAAACTGCCTATTCTTTTCCAAAGTGTTTTCAGTGGTTTTAGCTCAAGGACTCTGTGCTTCCTCAGCTCATAATCTTTTGATATTATATGCAACTTTGAGCAAACCTCTTGGCATCTCATTGCTTCAGATCTCCTCATTCTGAAACAGAGGAAAAAAATCCTTGCCTGATTTCATGCTATTAAATGAAAATTTCAAGAGCCAATATCTGTGTCTTCTCCCACCTCTGTTCGGGGTAACACTCACTGTACCCGGTGTGGTTGGCGTGGAGCTAATTTTAGTAGCAGCAGCCCCAACAATGCGTTTCAGATCTGAGACCAAAGCAGTGCTGATAACAGAGCAGTGCTTTAGGTACTGCTGAACAGTGCTTGCACAGCCTCGAGGCCTTCCCTGCTTCTCTCTCTGCCCCCTGGGTGGGGTGGGCAGGAGGGAGAGGCCAGGGCCAGGACAGCTGCCCCACAATGACCCAAGAGATTTTCCCTGGTAGTGAACATCACGCTCAGCAATAGAACCGGGGGTGGTGGTGGTGTGTCAAAACAAGCCATTACTCAGAGGCTGTCTGGCCATGGGCTGATGGTGGGAGGTGGTGGGTGATGCCTTTGCATCAGTTGTTTGGTTTCTTTTTCTTTTCTCTTTTACTAAACCCCCCTTACCTCAGCACGCAAGTTTTTCTTGCATTTCCCCCTCTGATTCTCTCCCCCACCCTGCTGGGGGGGATCTCACCTGCCAGCTGGGATCCACCCATCACACTCCTCTAGTACCTCTGGAAAGAAAGAATGCCCAAAGCACAGCTTTCTTCTCAACAGCTAATCAATCATTTGGCTACTCTCACTATCACACAAGTGAACTCCTTCACTCCACTTCCTTTAAGTTTACAAGAAACCCATAATTTTGCCTACAGGAAAGAACCATGAACCAAGATTTGGACTCATTATCTGGCAAATTCATAGCTTTTCTTTCATTCTGAGACACTTCCTGCATAGCTCACAGGAAATAAGAGATGGGGGCGATTATGCTTCATTTTTTTTAAAGCTATTGGGTCAGCTAATGGCCACACCATCACATCAGAAATCTGATTAAAAAAAAAAAAAATACTACAAGGAGTTGTTTTATCTCTAAGTCCCAGTAATGATGGTGCAAATGCAATATACAGATATAATAGAAGCAAAGTTTGTAGGGAGAGACAGACCAATTAATCTGAGGAAGTAGAGATGACCTCAAAAGGTCTTTGTTCTTTTTCCAGACACAGCAGAGGATCCAACAAAAACACTTGTCCTCCAAATCTTCTCTTGTAACAACACCTCTAAATATTTTATAGGTGTAATTTCAGTAAATACAAGATTATGTCAATATTATAATCTGCTTTCTGGGAAAAGGGAGTATTTTCAAAGCTGATTACATGAGAATTGTGACTTTGGTGGAAATCCTTGAAGTTCAAACCCACTGTTTCTGAAACCAGTCCTTTTAAAGGTGCCTATGTGTCTGCACACCCTGAAACTGGAACGTCACCATTATACTAAATCAGACTTACTAGCCCCTAAATGAGCCAGTATGTAGAACATTACAGCACAGAGAAACATTTCTTATTTTGTTTATGCAAGGCCTAACACAATTAAATTTCTCACAGCTGACTTCCAAGCATTTCAGTCATGAACAGGTAAGTGTGTCACTTAAATGGTTATAACGGGTCATTTTGTTAAATGAGCTTGAAGTCAAACCTTTGAGGTTTTCTCTAAAAATTAAGTAAGGCTAAGCACAGACTAATATGATCTTCATTTCATAGACCAAATACTTCATATTCTGCAGCCTTTTGGCCTTTAAGCCATCTACAACAATGTCCCTACTGTCAGTACTGGAAGATTCAAATGGCAAAGCAAATTAAGCTGTTACAAAATTTACTTGAGTCAAGCAGAAAACTCAAGGGAAGAGACAGCAAAAATCAGTGTCAATCCACTCTTAAACTCACTCCATTAGATGGTGGCCTCTCTACTTGTTCAGTTAAATATATAAGTAGCTCTCATCAGAAACTTCAATGAAAACCCTACATCTAGAATCCCCTACACTATTTCCTCTACAGCTTTGGGCAAGAAGATAGTAAAGACTTTTACCAAGCAGCCACCTGCCCTAAAATGTACATTAACCCAGCAATAATCATAATATATTGCATTAATTTAATATAATTAATTGGAAAAAACATTTAATTTAGAGCTGGAAAGATTTATTCCTGTAGACACAGGCATATTTCACTGTACCATGAGTGTAAGTTCCTTTGCCACTGGGTAGCTCAGACACATTCAGCCATGAAAACATCTACACTGGCTTTTTTTTTCAGGAATTATCACTTTCAAGAAGTACATTATTTTTTCTTCTAGTTCCATGATTTTGTCTTCTACAATCCATACCTACTTGCATGTCCACGTTAGACAAATTTATTGTGCTAAAGCTGAGAAGGTACTGGCATTCAGGCTCTTCAGAAATACTATTTTTCCATATTCAATTAATTCTGTTTGAGAGCAGAAAGTGTCAAAATGCTTGTCTGCTTCAAGCATGACCTATGACTGAGAATATGCACACTCTGGCTTACAACGAAAACACACTTGAACAAATAGCTGGTATCTGCATGGCATTAGTTCTTCACCTCAGTTTGCAAAACACTACATTAATGACTTGAGTTTAAAACTCTGCTGAAAACTGCTTTTCCCTTTCCTGCCAGGATGATTGATGGATTTTCTGCTTTACAGATGGAGCTCCAGAGGAACATAACTGTGCTGTTTCTTGCCTCTGAACTGGAGATTAATCAGAATTTTAGGAAATGTTGTTATTTCTGTAGAAGAAGAGTGAATGATATGGTAAGGACACTTCCACTTTCTTGTTATAGTTACTTAATTCTACCCATTACACTTCTTCTATATTATAGTTCTGAAACTATTTCACCATCTAGTTCCAAGGACATTCTAAGAAGCATCCAATGTTTCTTTTTCCTGATTTAGAATTCTAGTAGAATTGAACTCCTGCTCAACTATGATTTATTTTGAGGTTCTCGAGAGTCTTAGGAAATTGCCTTTCCCCATCATCCTTTAAAAAAAACCGTTTAAAACAAGACATTTAAATCAGAAATTTATCTAACCAAACTCTAAAGGTCTGTTTGCTAAAAAGAAAAAGCTAAGTTCAAAAATGTTGAAACTGGTTTTGTCCTAGTGAGAATGAGTGGTCTTGATCAGAAACATCATGGACACCACTTTAGGAAGTTTCATTACACAACATTAACATATCAAATAAAACTGCAAACAACTAGGTTTTTACCTGCAAACCTTTTATTTCTAGTCTTGCAAGTGAATGACAAGTACTTATTCAGACTTCATAATTTTATTTTTTCCCCTCAGTTTAGCTTGAAAATTGGCTGGCCTTTGAGGTAAGGTGAATAACAGAAACCAGAAAACTCACATCACTCTATATTAACCAAAGCAGAAAATCCATTTAATATATATATAATTATAATATACATATAATTTAATACATATAAAATCTGCAAAAAGTCTGTAGTATGGATCATGTATTAAGAATTAGGACAGTGTTTCCTACAACACACAAAAAAAATTGCCTGCAGTATTTTAAATCATCAGATTTAGGAAAAGGTGTCCTATCACAACCACAAGCCAACATATCCTGCACTGTTCAGCAGGAATAAATAGATGTGGACAAACCCCAAGTTTTTATCCAGAACAAGCCCAAAGAAGTAACTTGCTTCTAAGTAGGAGTGAAGTGATCTAAGCCTGTGAGGAAGGAAACAGCCTCCACTTGTTGATCACTTACATGCACCAAAGAGCTTTTTTACATTCTTGTAAATACAATCACAGCTCAAAAATCAGTGACATCATGATAGGGTTTTTTAAAGAACCAAGAAAACTGCTTGAACTTCCCAGAGGATCCAGAGGCAGCAGCAGCACTGCAATAAATTCCAGACTGCAAGGTCAACTGGTACTATTGTGCCATGGGCAGACAAAAGAGAAATTGCAAAACTGAGACTGTCCAGGGGAAACTAAAGCAGGGCCTGAAATGGCTCAGCATTGTGGGGGGGATACAAACAGTAAGCACAGGAGGGTGAACTGCAGCAAAGACCCAAAGCATTGAGGAATAACAAAGCATAACAGAAAGCTGTTGCCTTGATAGGGACACAAATGGATCAAGGGCCTTATGAGAGATCCATACAAGTGTGTACCCAGTTTATCTACTAACACCCATAAGGATGAGACTGAACCACCTTATAAATGTGGAAGAAACACCTCTTGGGGAAAAGTGTTGGGACTGCTGTGGATCTGACCAATGTCATGGCTTTGTATGGCTCATCCTGGTTATTTCAGCCTTACTGTGTTTAAGAACATGGGCCCCAGGACTTTGCTTTCTGCATCAAAACACTTTTGGTTTTTACATCCTCGGAAGTGCAAACCATGCAAAAAAACCCAAAAAACAAACAAACAAGAAAAAAAAAACCCAGGAAAAATCTTACATTAGAAATAAATAGACCCCTTTCTATTTCCCCTAGCTAAACTAAATATTTTCATGTGTGTAAACAGAAGACAAGACTGAAAAAAAGAACGTTGTGTTCCAAGTCACAGCCTCAATGCAGAGAGATGGCCTCATATGCTCGTCATAGCAATGAGTTCATCCAGTTTTGGGAATCCTGGCAGCCCTCGGGCCAACCTCTCAGTGAATTTGCCATTCCAGCAGTAAAACATGTCGAACATGATATCATCAGAACATCCAATACAGTGATGTATACAAAGGATGTTTAGTCCTGCCCGTGGAAGAAGTGTAAACATGCCTGCAGCTCATAATTATTGTTAATCTATGAGTCACAAAAGCATCAACACTTCAGTTGTTCAGCAAGAAAATCAGATTTTTGGACACACATAGAGCTCTCAGGCAGTTTCTTATGTAGCAGGGAGTATGTCAGATTATTTTACAGGTTATTTTCCCCCCTTTTGCATGACCTACAGCAAAGGAAATGTGAACTTACTGCTTTTTTTTTCAGCCTACAGCAGCCAGAGGATCACCTATTAATTTCTAATTAGTTCTGTTTAGGTAAATCACTACAAAGCAATTCTAAGACTTTATAAGTGTCATTATGTCACAATTTACTCTCCAGGACAATTAGTGGCGACTTAAGACCATGAGGTAAACCACAGCTTGATTGGCTGAATGACATCTGGAGTTCACAAGTGAAAAATACAATTTCTTACAAATTGAGCAGAGATCACTCTTTAGAAAATGCCAGAACCCCCCAATACGTTGTATAGTCTTGTCCACACAGAATTACTCTTTTAAATACAAAGACTCATAAGATTTTGACTAATGTTACAGAAATAGAAGTACTACATTTAGAGGAATTATTCTTACCCCCTCAACAAATAACTCATGCTTAAAAATGAAATTTTAAGTACATGTACATTTATGAACCCTTCATTAATCTAACCATACCGTTCACCTTTCTTCCTTCCTTCTTTCCTAAGAGCAGCTCCACTTCCTTTTTGTTTCTAGGCAGTATCTAATCACTTTTGTTCATGCACTCTATGATGCACCTCACACATTATAGTAAGTTGTGATGTGCACAAAACTACTTATTCAAAACTACTTTGCTAATAGTTCTTTAACAAAATCTGAGGTTAATTTTTTCCCACATGGGTTTAGTATCCTGTTACACCCTATACTGAGAAAGAGTCAAAGTGAACTTCGCCTTATATTTCGTGTTGAAACCAGCACAGTATGGAAAATAAAGGTTTTTTTCTTTATATTAAGTCGTGCAGAGCATGCCCGTTGTTCATACAGTACTTAACAAGCCCTCACGATTGTCCAACCCCAAAAAAGGACAAGGGTGTCACCAGCTGCTTTATCAACAAACCGGGTAAGAGCGCACGTGAGGCAATCCAGGAAAAGCCAGGTACTACGACATACAGCTTTAAGACGTGACTCATTCTTTGGCACCAGTTTCTTTGACTGAATTCCCAGGAATTCCTCCTCGTTTCAGAGCTGACAAAAGGCAACAGTCATCCAAGGGCATTCCCAAGAACATGTGGGATCAGTTTCTTAGTCAGCACTTACGCAGGTCAAATTTCCCTTAAGTCAGTGGTGTTTTCCTGGGGGAATGCTGGCTTCATCCAAGGCACTATTAATACCGATTTTTCAGTAATGCTTCATTTTAACACACTAATACAACACTACAAATGTAACTGTAGTATAAAGGATTCTCTTTGGCAGCTAAATAAATTCCCTGATGCTTGGTCTGAGGATATCACTGCCCCATCTGCAAACATGGGATGGCTGAGTTTCCCTGTAGTTTGCTAATTAATTGGCAGGAAACCAAACATTTCTCCAGCACCAGGGCTTCATCACATGTTTCTACAAAATATTTTGACAGTCAGCAAAAGCAATCTTTCTCCAAATCATTCAGTTAGCTCTGACTGTTATACAACAACGAAAATGTAATATGAAGTCTATGTGGTTTTTTTTTTTTTACTTTTATTTCTAATTTATATGAAAATGATAAAGTACAGGTATTTTAAAGCAGGAACTTTACTTTCTTCACAGGAAAAGCAGCATCTTAAGAGTGTAGAATATAACTCTGGACAAGTAAAAATAAAAAAAAAAAATATATATATATTCCCTCAACTTTCACAAAGATTTTTTCATTTTCCTAAATCATTCAATATTTACAGTATTAGATGAAATAGCAAATATGCAGGGACCTGTACCATAAACAAGTGCTTTACCCTATTCTGTCACACAGGGTCTTCTGTGCAATAAAATTCTATAAAATTCAGTTGTATTTTCAGAAACAGCTAACAGACTCTTTTGAGTTTATTACACTTAATAGTTTGGATAATTCTTAGAATTAACTACTAGAATAATTAAGGTGACAAAGCAATGACTTTCCACCTCAAAAAACTTCATTGAATCACAGGATAATTCATGTTAGGAGGAATCTCAGGAGGTCTTTAGCACTCACTCTGTACTTTCAATGTTTGATTACCCTTACAGAAAAATAGTTTTCCCTGTAATTGATTGCAATTTATGTTGTTTGAATTTGCACCCATTGTCTTTATGAAAGGCTGAAATATTCTATCACGTACCATGAGGCTCCTGATCCATCACCAGGGTGACTGACAGTCTCAGCTTTGAAGTTCACCATCTCTTCCTTTCATCATGTTCCCATCCCTGTTAATTCTTCCACACGAATTATTCATTGCTGTTCAAAGAATAACCAAATGTAACCTGGGACTCATTTTTGTACTGGTTTAAGGCTCTTTCCTCCCACTTGGTTCCATCAGAATGGTAACATGGACAAAACTAAACCAATCCAAAATACTCCTTCTCTCAGTACAGCTTACCATACACTATGAGAAATACTACACCAGCGTTACTCCCTCTCAGTGATGCTCTTGATGAACAAGTTCTGTCTCTATGCTGCCAATAAAAAATTCTCCATTATAGGATCAGCTGGTGGGCAGCAGTTTATTCAGTGTTAAGCAGCTGGTTTTGCTCTCATCAACTCATCTTGAGAGTATAAACACTGGCTGGTGCTATGGATTTTGACGACCGAAGGTTTTGGTCTCTTCGAGGTCTTTGCTAAGGAAGTTTCTCTTCTACACCTGCACAGGTACGCGGCTTGTGAGGAGGGACGCGCGGCTCTGCCTGGGTCCGGAGCCGTCCCCTCGCCACCGATGCAGACACAACGCCAGCAGAGGGTTCCTGGGCGTTTCTTCTCCCGCTGCTGCCGCCGGGGCTGGGGCCGCTCGGGCAGGTGGAGCGGGGAGAGCGGAGAGCCCGGGGGTCGCCACCGGCGGGGAAATTCCCGCTCCGAGCCGGGAATTCCCGCAGCGGCGCCGGGAGGACGCGGCGCTCCGGGGCTTTCGCAACGCGGGGCCCGCGCCGCCCGCCAGCCCCCGGAGGGACCCTCGCTTCGCCGGGACCCTCCTGCCCCTCCCTCAGCGCCCCTCCTGCAGCCGCCCCTCCTGCCCGCATCCCCCTCCCTCGGCCGGGACTTCCCCCGTGCCCTCGGAGCCTCCCGCTCGCCCCGCTCCCTCGCCCCCGGGTTTCTCCCCCCGCCCCCGGTGCCGCTTCTCCCGCTCGCCCTTGCCGGGGTTCCCCGGGCAGCGCTGCCCCCGGGGCCGCATCCCGCGCTGGCCGCGGGGGAAAGAGCTCTCCACAAACCCGGGGTTCTCCCCCGAGGGCGGAGCGCCGCTCGGCCCGGCCCCAGCCGTAGAAAAAAAAGCACCAGCACAGGCGGGTCCTGCGAGCTCTTAAAGGCAGCGGCTGCCTCCTCCCCCGGCGGGGAAGGCGGAAGAGCGAAGCCGCTGTCTTGGTTCTGCTCCTCTCCGGGGTTTTATGCACCTGTCCGGACTCCTGCTCGCCCTGGAGAAGGAAGAGAAGGGAGCTGCCCCCGCCATGTGCTCGGTAAGCGAGGCAGGCAGCACAGACCCCTTGGTGACCCGCTTCAGGCAGGTGGAGGAGACGCTGGAGAAGCTGCACCGGGAAAACAAGAGCTTGAAGAATAAAGTGCCTCGGTACAACGCGCTCTGCACCTTGTACCACGAGTCCGCGCAGCAGCTGAAGCACCTCCAGCTGCAGCTGGCGGCCAAGGAGGCGACGATCCGGGAGCTGCGGGGCAGCCTGGCCCGGCAGCGGCAGCTCCCGGCGCCGGGCGGGGATGCGGCGGCGGGCGCGGAGCCGGCGCGCTCGCTGGTGGAGAGCCTGCTGGAGCAGCTGGAGCAGGCCCGCGACCAGCTGAGGGACAGCGAGCGGCTCTCGGCGCGGAGAGTGGAGGCGCTGAGCCAGGTAATGCCGCGGGTGCGCAGGGAGGGCGCAGCATCACCGCCCCGCTCCGCGCTGCTCCCTCCAGAGCGAGGCACTTTGAGCGCGGCGGTGCGGGGCGGGGGGTGCGGGAGTTCTGTCCCCGGAGCTGGTGCTGGGAACAGCTTGGGGGGCGCAGGAACCGGCGCTGACAGCGGGGCGGCCCCGCAGCTGCGAGGGTTTGAGCCCCTTCGAGCGATGCCCGCTCCATCCCCGGGTGCCCAAAGCAGCTCTCTCCTTTGGGTCTAAAGGTAGCGCCCCTTGCGTTCAGTTCAAAAAGGCAAAGTATAAAGTCCTAAAGAAAAAACTTGGCACGGCACTATAGATCTTCATGCAGCTATTTTCACAAGGAGAAAGAAAAACAGTAAAAAACTCCTTGAGTTTATCAGATGCAACAATTTTGTTCTCAAAGATAATCAGCTAATGCCACGAATTTTTCTATTAAAGTGTTTTAAAGTGCTCTTAAAAATGGATTTTTCTATTGACAGTGAGATAGCACCTTCATATTTAAGAAGTAACTGACAAGTCTGGATTGTGTAGAGATAGATTAGGGAAACCAGTACCTCTCTTTACAGAAAAAAAACCTGAAAACTGCATCCCTCCCCATCCAGCACAAGTGCTGTTTTGATTACTGTCATTAAGACTTTCCCAGGTTCAGTCTGAAATGCTCAAAGATTTTTAAGGCATTTATTTCTAGATGAAGCTGCATGAAGTAATTTCCAAATTGAGCAGCAGTACTTAAAACTGAAACAAGTGTTTTTGTCATAAGTAATCTTTTGACCTAATGCTTACACAAAACATTTTCCAAATATGACACTCACCTAAAATACATTTTAAAAAGTTCATGTTTGGAAATTTGTTAGATAATCTCACTGGCACTTTGCAGACAGATGGCAGCCTGTGGTATCTGAACACATTTGAAAAGCTGATGCTGAATACCTTTAAAGGGGAAGTTTAGCATTCAGCATGACACTAAAGAATTTAAATTTCAGTAATAAGAACAAGTGCTGTTTATGCATGTCAGATGTTAATATTTATTTCTGGGAAGAATTAAATGCTGTGCCCAATCAGAACGCTGAAACTGGCACTAAATAATAACCAAATAAAAAAGCCATTTTTGTGAAGCCAGAGGCCAGTGTGCTGGCAGAGTGATCCCAGTGATTTACAGCTGTATTAGCACTCCTGAGAGCTGGAACGATAGAGCTGAGGTTGTAGCTGTCCCATGGTCTGCACTGGCATCCAGAGATCCTCGATTCTGGAGGAGCAGTGCTGCAGAGGTTTCTGGTACCAGCATCTCATCTGCTACTTCTTGAGGGTGTGTAAAAAAACCAGCTCGTTTGTTTACAAAGTCAGGACCGGTGCCTTTCAGGTGCATGGAATTACAGGTGGTTTGCACCAGTCATCAAGCAAACCTCTTCCTTTTCAAAACACCTGCAGAGGTGTTAATGCAGTGTGGATGATCCCACAGAGCTTCCAATAGGACAAGGAGATGCAGAAACAAGGTTCACAGTTGTTTCCCAGGGCTGTGTCAGACTCCCTCATGTACTTGGGAGTCAGCTGTGGTCAAACTAGAGCCACTGCTGCCACATGGATTTTATTTTCTGCTTGTTTGTCCTTACCTTACCAATCCCATCCTTTCCTAGGTGGGAAAGTTGCTCCGTGTGCTACCTCTGCTTTGTCCTTGTGACAGTGCCAGGCACTGAATACACTCCACTGGATTTGAGGACTTTACAGGTCCCTTTTTTCTTTTGAGGAGAATCTCTATTATCTGGTAGTTTAGTGTGCAGGACCTGTAAGTATTTTTCAGTCTCCACAATTATTCATCTTAAATTACTTTGTTTTTTGTTCTTGTTGCTGCTGTACAGTCATAAAATCTTCCTGAATTTTTGCTGCTTGTTCCTCCATTCTGCTGATTAGAAAGTGCTTGCATGGCTGCCTGAGCAGTTCTTGTTTGGTTGATCCAACAGTTCCAAGGTCTTGTGATCATACAGAAATAAAAATGGATTTAGGCTACTTTTTAAGTACTTTGCAATGAGTACAGGAGCAGTAAGGAATTACTGCCATATTGAAGTCAGTCTTAGGTATATTTTGGGTTTTGAGTTTATTTTGCTTTTAAATAACCTCCCCTCCCCCCTCTGTTTAGGAAGTGCAGAAGTTGACTCAGCAGCTAGAGGAGAAAAATGGAGAGATACAGCAGATGATAAACCAGCCTCCATATGAAAAGGAGAGAGAAATCTTACGACTGCAGAAGACCTTGGCAGAGAAGGAGAAGGCTCAGGCCACCAGTGATGTTTTGTGCCGTTCACTCACTGATGAAACTCACCAACTTCAACGCAAATTAGCATCCACAGCAGAAATGTGTCAACATCTGGCAAAATGTCTAGAAGAGAAGCAAAGAAAAGAGAAGGGGAATTCAGATGACCAGATACCTACAGAAAGATCTAATCAGGTACTCTTAAAGCAACTGTGTGTGTCTTCAAAGCCTTATTAGCTTCTGAGATGTTAATTACAATATGATAGCTGTAACTGGGGAATGGTGAGAAACAGCCCTTTAAATAATTTCATGTAGGGTGTTAAGAATGCCATGGCAATGGTAAATAATTCAGCATACCTGAAATTTAGGATGGAAGAAGTTGTCTACCACTTCAACTTGGGCCATCTCATCATCACAGGCTTTTTTTGGAGAGGAGAAGAACTTGAGAGGTTTCATCCAACCTCAGCAATTCCATGATTACAGTTCTTCCCTCAATACACAGGAGACAGCACCTACCTTACACCACCCCTGCTGCTGTGCAGCACTAGATGGTGCTGTGATTTTGAAGCTGATCTCTCCTGATTACTTGTTTAAGTATCAAAATCACAAAACAAAGCAGAGATATTTCAAAGTAGTATTTCTATTAAGAATTCTGTGACATGTGGCCTTCTCGGGTCAGGATTTGGCTTTGCACACGTAGTACAGACCTACAGAAAGTTGGTATGGGGAATATGAGTCAAGGTGTCTTGCCTTCTTTTTTTTTTTTTTTTCTCTGGGATTCCCCCTGGCCCCTGAGTGCAGGGCAGTGCTTCTCTTCAGGAGGGATGTTTGAAAAAAAAAAGCTTCATAACGGGACAGTGTCAGAAATGCTACTGCAGGGCACAAAGAAACACCTGGACTTTGGTGCACTTTGCTAATGGCTGTTGAGGCTTCAGTTAAAGTTCTCAGCATTGGGGTAAAGGTAGATCATCGTTCTGTTCCAGAAGTCCCGATGGCTGAGAGTCGTCAGGTAATTCATTAAAACACCATGAGGAAATAACATCAGCACTGCTGCCTCTAGTAACAGATCAGAGCATTCAGTAGGGTGCTACAGACAGTTCTCACGAAAAAGAATAATTCTGACTCTTACTGCTACACCGTGATAATACTGTTTTTCACATGACCACTCATCTGTGCTGTTGTGATGAACTCTATTCACACTCACCTCTGCTTTCCCAAACATCCCAGAAGTGTTTCCAAAGAAAACTTACGTTAAAGTTACTTGTAAGAAATAGAGGTTGAGTAGATAGAAGAAAAAAGGACTTTTTAAGGGACTTGAAGCATTTGGCATTATCATATTTAACATGTAATTGATAGACAGGAAACTTGATTGACTTTGATATATGCAATAAGCAGCTAACCTTGTACAGTGGGGACTTCCCTCTTGAAGAGGAGAAATTTCAGATGCCATTACTAGCTGATTCTAGGGAATTTTGCACAAAAGTGTTCTATATTACTCATGTACACCGGGGTTTTTTTAAGCAGATGTCACAACTGTAAAAAAAAGGTATCATTTTAGTCAATTATTTAGCAAGCAGGGTTTTTTCCCCTCAGTAATTTCTTCCTAGTACTGGCCAAAATTGACAGTAATAACAAAGCAAGATGAAGGCATATCTGTGCCTTTGTCATGCATTCTCTCACTCCAGACAAGTAGTTTTGCAAGGAGTTTGTGTAAACTCAAACTCTGTTTTCATGAGGTCTATTTAATAGCAGTACCAAGGTCATAAAAACCTAGATATATGTCATTACACATTACTTAAAAAAAAATAAAAAAGGTTACTTCCAGTTAACAGCAAAGCCAAACAGCATCTGAGATTTTTATGTTAAAGTAACACCTGACTTTATCTGAAAATTACAGCTTTTAGACAATGAAACTTCACTTCAGGCTCTTATCTGCAACCTACGAGAGGAAAACAGGATGTTAAAACAAAAAGTAGCTCACGTGAGTACTTTCATTTTGTTACAGATTTGTTAAGTATTTTGTATTAGAGTAAATTTGGAATAGATAAGGTCTGGTTAATCTAATTACACGGCAGTTTAAAGCAAGACAGTTTTTCTTAGTCCTTTCAACATGGCACATAGTTTTGTTCCCTTAGCTGAGAACAACTTATTGCTTAATTTTTATCATACTGGGTTTTTGTTGTTAAAAATACAGCGTGGAAGAAACTTTTCATGTTCCTCCCATGGATCAGCATTCCACCCCAGAAGAACAGCACTGTGCCCCGGGTGAACACCAAACCCTCCCTTTCCACATCATTTAATTATTATTCCACATTATTTAATACTTCCCTTACCACATTATTCAATACTGTCCCTTTGGACTGGGAGATGGGAAAGCTGCTCATGAGGAGTCTGCACAATCATCTCCTGCTCTCCTGTACAGTGACTTACCCACCGTCAGGGGTCGAGTCAGCGTGTTACATTATCCCCTAGAGAATTTTGGTCCTGCACATATAGACAGCCTGTGAAAGCTTGGAAGTTTGTGCCTTCCTGTTCTTCATGCCTCTCCCGGATAACCTTTCAGGTGGAAGATTTGAATGCAAAATGGCAGAAGTACGACGCCAGCAGGGATGAGTACGTGAAGCGACTCCACTTGCAGCTGAAGGAGATGAAGTCGCAGCTGGAGCAGCAGCACGGGGGAACTCCAGCACAAAGGAATTCTGACCTGATGCACAAGGAGATATTCCGGTTAAACAAGCTCCTGGAAGAAAAAATGAATGAGTGCATAATCACCAGGAGAAAACTAGAAGACATGAAGAAGGCCAGTGAAGGAGACAATGAGCGCATACAAATGCTGGAGCAACAGGTCATTAGGTTTATTTTTCCTAGAGATGGGAATTCTTTGTTTCTTCCCAGACCACTGAAGTCCAAGGTGGGGAAAATGGGATTTGTTTTTTGGACATTTGCCTGTCTGTGCACATTTGGCTATATAGTTGCTTAACAACACATATTTAAAGGGAACTCCCTACTTAAAGAACCCCATGCAGTTCTGCTGGCCTTAATACAGAATATTAAAGATCTGTAAAAGAAACACAAACACCTTTGAAGTACAGATATGATAGAGAAGATAATACTGATATTCTGGGAATAAATAAGAAAGGAATCATAGTCTCAGTTTTTCAATCTAACCTGCCAATGCTCTAATTTATAAAATATTAACATAACAATTCTGTTTCAGGTCCTGGTTTATAAAGACGATTTCACATCTGAGAGATCAGACAGAGAACGAGCACAGAGTAAAATACAAGAACTTCAGGCAGAAGTTGCATGCCTGCAACAGCAGCTAGCAAGAAGACAGGTAAGAACGCAGCATGCTCCTTTTATAATGTAAGCATGTCAACAGGATTTGGGACTAAAATATACTTTTAAATATATTTTAAAAATATCTTAGTATTTCTAAAACAGTTTCAGCTCAGTGCAGCTATCAAAAACTTTGATTGTTTCATAGTCAGTTCTGGTGGAGATGCTTCCCAGTTCAGATATAATATCCCTTTCCAGTCCCTTTTTCTTCTACTTTTGGATCAACACAGGAAGGGTGAATTCTTAGAAGGCAGAGGACAGCCATGACTCTTGGCATGTTTAAAGTAGCACACTGGCTGTATTCTGTGTTTTCTACAAATCTTCTTTACAACAATATTAACACTGCAAAAATTGAGTAATTTATTTACAAGTCCTCAGATAAATATTTGAGTGGTGTTTCAGATAAAGGGGATAAAATATCACCCGTTAAAGAATATATTTTTATTGCATCTTTTTCAAGAGCTCTTCTTTCTCTTTCTAGGACTCAAGAGACACAAGCAGTCATTTCAGAGTTCACGCTGGGAACCAAAATCATTTGTATGTTCAGACAAATGTTGAACATCTACAAGGCAACAGCCCAGGCCAGACAAGCACGAGAAGAACAAAGTCACAGTCTGAACAAGCTTCTCCTCCTGGGGACAATGGAAACTTGGGATCTGAAGGCAGGGCACAGGGTGAACTCAGATGCCCTCATTGCATGAGGTTTTTCAGTGATGAACTCAGTGATGAATTCCTCAAGCATGTTGCTGAATGTTGTCAGTGACCACAGGATGTGAGGGGTGTAAGTCAATCACTACTTCAATAGACATAAAACTTGCTTTATACATCTCTCCTACAGTCCTAAAACAGAGTAATTCAAATGGAGAGCTCTGGGGAATTAGGAGGATGAACAATATCTACCTCTTGCTTGATTTTGCCGTCTCTTGGACTGTGTGAAAGGCTTCAAGAGAAAGCAAAGTGTTTTTCTGAAGAATTATTTTTGACAGCTACAAGGAAGGCAAGTGTAATGGAGATTCTACTACAAACTAAACTGAAACCCACGGTGGTAGTTTAGTTTCAGAGTGCAGCTTGACTTCATTTGGGTCTAATTCTCTACCACAGTCTGATGGCTTGTGAAAAAAATTACTGAACTTGAAATTTTCCTCCTCTTCCAAAAAAATGTGGGCTGAAGAACAGGAAGGAACTTTTGGGCAGAAGATAGGAAAAATCTTCTTGTGCTTTATCTGGATTAAAAGCGAAAGTATTTTCTTGACTCTTGAGGCTGAACTTTCAAACATCTCATCTGAAAATCCTTCCGTTTAACTGAAATCAGAAGAAGTGAAGAAAACATAAAAGGGCTGGTTATTGACTAAAACTAGCCTGCCTTTTTTGCACAGAAACAAGGTACAGGGATATTTATATTGTCTGTGCCATAAGTATCTATCTTACAGATTTGTAAACATGTATTTGTGTAATTATTGATCGTATTCCTATTTGACCTAAGGATTATTTTTATAATAAAAGCGATTGTGTGTTTGCTTTACTACATTAGTAAAGGGGTCAAAAAAATCTCTTTTGGTGTAAGTATTTAAATGTGAAATAGTAACTATACTAAGGGCTAATTAAATGTCATGGTTTCAGATGTGAGTTATTTCATTACTTTAGTGATAACCAGCTTCTCAGACTATTTTCAAACTTGTTGAAAAAAAAAAATCACTCCTCATGTCTGAGTGGAAGATTGACATTTCAGAGGCACAGAAACATATTTAACGTCCTACCCTGCCAGACATGTGACTATGGCAATGCTAACTTAAATTTCTTCTTATCCTGTCTGCACTTGAAGAGAGCTTCAACAAATAGCAGGGGACTGTTTTGAGAAGGAGTATCAGCAATTAGAGTGTACAAATGTAAGAGTGCCACAGGATTTTGCAGCCTTGGCTCCAGGTGTTTCTCACTGTGTCAGAGCAAGAGTTAAGGATGGGATAGAAAGTAAAGGCCTAGTCAACCATGACACTTCATAATTAAAGAAAACTTCGTGTAACAACACTCCTGTCTTCTGCTTTGCTTCATTCCCTGTTCCACATTTCAAGAGGAATGTGGATATTTTTCTGGATATTTCCTTTACAGGATCCTGTTCTAGCCCCAAAAGAAGATGATGGTTTATGCCAGTGTTGTCTCAGGTGGGATATTACCCAAAGCAATGCCTGGACCTTTGCATGCATCACTGGTTACTATTAATCTAATCTACAATGACTGCAATCCTGTGATTCACTACCAGCTTGTTATTCCCAACACAACATGCAAAAACATAGAGAAAGTGTTATTTTTTCTTTTTTTTTTTTTAGTGACCATTTTTTACATTGCCTTTTAAGGTCTTAGAGATCAGATTCAGCTCAGAGAATATAAGCTGAGAAACATGATTAAACTTCCTGTGGCATAAGCTAATCTTATTTTTTTTGACTGTTCTCATTAGACAAGCCTGGTTTACAGTTTCGGTGTACATCAATGTGATAATGCCAATTATTGATACAGCAAAACAGGGACTCGATTTTTGTACTGATTCACACTAGAACACACTTAAGAAAACAAACACAACAGTAAAGTAAGTTAGGTCTTGACAGTACCTTTTCTTAATTGCATTGAGATGATGACTGCTTTAATGTTTAATGTCTGCTATAGGTTTAATGTCTGCGGATATAGTTGGATAGACTGACCTAGAATAAGTAATAACTTCTGATAAGAAATAGATGCAGGAATTAGATAGGAGAATATGCAGTACACAAAAATTAATAGTGCCTATTCTTGTGAATTAAAATTCTGTGAGTTAGTCCCTAGTCAAAGCAGAGGTTAGTTTCACACTAATCCTGGGAAGGGAGAGCACTTCAGTGCTGGGAAACTGGATATACCTCCAGCAAGGACAACACTGAACCAACAAACAAAAACAGGTGAAGTTACAGATCAAGCACAGACTACAGCCACCATATAAAGTAACCAGTGCAATAAATGAGGACTGGCATTTGGCTACCTGTGCCATAAATCTAGGACAGATCTGCTGGTTTTCTGTACAAAAATGCCTCTCTTCACAGGTGTTCGACTTTACCTCTACTGAGGTTTTTTTGGGGTTTTTTTTTTTCCTCAGCTGGTAAAAAGCATGACTGTTTCTTGGTCTGGCTTAACCAAGAAATGTTATACTATGAAGAACTACCACTGTCTTACATGCAAATGTTTGTTTCAGATGATGGGCCACAAACTATTGCTCCTAAGAAAAGTTGTCTGTTATGCCGTGCTTTGACTTTTACACCAAATTCACTGGTAGGTCTCTTGATATAACACAACAAAATCTTTACCTGCCCCCTGCTTGCCAGGCAAAGCATACACACCAAGGCATCCCCAGCAACTGCCACCACCCCTACCTTCACAAGTGACATTTCTCAACTTGTAGACCAGAATGCATAAAACCTGTCAGCTCCACTACGCCAACACTGAAGTGAAAGTGGCTGTGATTTTCCAGCATTTTTGAACCCTTTAAAGTTACAAAAAGCTCCTTCTGGTCTCACACTGGTGCTCTCTTTTTGGATGGTTGTCCAAACAGAGTGTCTTGCTTGGTTGAAAATTAACAGCAACCCAGCTCCTTTCCTAAAAGAAAGCAATAAAGGCATAATGAGTAAGAAAGTAACTGCATGTAGTGAAAGGAACTTCAGTAGCATAAACTTTGTGAACTTTCATTATCCATTTGTACTACGCTCGTTCACTGAAACACACATCATCTGTAAAACTGCAGAAAGACATCCTTACACAAGACACTCTTGAAATCATACAGAAAAACTGTCTGACTGTATGGATGGGGCTCAGTTCCTTATTTGCTGTATTGGTAACAAAAGGCATCCAAGAGAAATGAGCCCTGTTTCCAGGCAAAGTAAATGCCTGTTTATTCATTCAGGTGAGCGCTGCCGGTACTGCAGTGGCATGCCAATTCCAGACAGAAGGCAGACAGAGACAATGCAGTTCCACAGAGGCTGAGAGCAGGCAGGATAACTGGTTCTTCTGGGACTTGTAGGAATGTATTTTAACATATTAAAAGCTGCCAAGATGGATTTGTCCAATTACCCTCACGATTAATCCCTTCTCCTAAAATTTCTCCTTCACCAAATGACCATTACTCAGTTTTGCTCTCCAAACCAATATGAGTCCAGACCCAGGGCAACTCAGCTCCTGAGGATCTGTGTCACCTCACCAGCAATGAGATTTTCAGACTGTATAATCTCCAGCTGCTGGCAAGTTTGATCTCATTTCTCCTGGACCTAATTATAATGCACTTTGCTTGGGATTTTAAAGTAAAGGCTGTTTACTAATAACCATGCTGGTTGCCATGCAGAAGTGGGCCCTTAGCACACAATCACGACAGCAGCTGTAGGCAACACTGACTCACTGCATCTGAGAAAATACAAATGCAAAAAGCCTCAGAAGTTGGTACCTACCCCAAAAGGCCCAAGGGATAAAAGATCAACAATAATGCTTTTTCCTGTAGCATGGGCAGTACAGAGCTTAAAAGGTTTCTTAAATAACATGCAACTTCTAAGTCAATGTCTGCTTCGGGCTTCAAGGATTTAGGATGTCACGTCTTTTAAAATAAACCTTAAATGATGCCTCAAGATAACATGCTCACTAATAATAAAACCAACTACAAGAATAAAATTTGTTCAAGAAGCAGATACCTATGCTCTATGCTTTTTTTTTTTAAACTTCCATTTCCTGTGGCTTTGCTGCATGTGTATATATAGAAAGCAAGGGAAATTCCAAACAAGATGCCACACCATTATACTCAGAACAGCAGTGCTTCTCATTCTAAAAAAGGGAAGTCTCAAATGCTTTTTCTACAAAATCTATGTGAATTCAAAGTATGCTGTAGTAATATTTCATAGTACCATGCTCCAATAGCTACCAGCTGGGACACAGAGGGTGTTTCAGCTAAAAACCTAAAGTGTAAGAAATGCTTAATGAAGCACTAGGTCAGCCCAGCAGGACCTCAGCAGAGCAATGGGATATAAGGCTAAGCACTCCTGCCTTCTTACCTGCTGCCTCAAAATCTTCTCTGAGGGCAGAGCACAGCTCAGCACCCGCACTGGAGTGTTCACTGAGGCAGCCTGTCCTGGGGGTCAGGCCTCCAGCAAGGTCAGCTGGGGATTTACAGGGTGCTGCAGGAACTGCTTACTCCTGGAAGCAGCAGCCATCCCAAGTGGCACAGCACTTGTGTCTCCACTCCCACTGCTGCTCAGTGCGTTATTCCCCTTTCTCACTAGTCCACTTTTTACCCCTCCTTTTACACTTGCTGGTAAGAAGCTGCTGGTGCAGGAGCACTCCACAGTATGTGAAGGGTGCACGGTGTTGACTGGCCAACAGCCTCCCTCAGGAGCTTGAGATATTCCCATGGCACATGGGGCTCTGGTATGGAGAGCACTGAATCAGATGGGGGGTTAAGAGAGGTGATTTTGAGTGGGTGGGTTTGGTGCCTTCCAGAAGTGTGCACTTAACCACACTCACTGCCTCACCACCCTTCCCCAGACCAACCCTCCAGCACATCTTCTGGAGACCTGGCTGATGGCTGGGCTGAGCAGGGCAGCTGGCTGCCTGTGCTGACCCCCACCTCCTGAGGGTCACAGGAACTCACCTTGCCTGAGGCTTTCAACCTCTCCTTTCTGAAGGAGTGGGAGGGAGGGAGGAAAGAGAAGTGGGACCCCCTCCTCCCCATCAAATCTCTTTTTCAAATCTGTCTTCATATAAGAACCATTTAATTCTTTTTTTAACTCATAGGCAGATTCCTTGTTTACACACAAATATCACAGGCCATTTATACAGGAGGGGCACCAGGCAACCTGGTATGTGCCCCACCAGCTCTTTGGCCAGCACTGGAACACCCCATGCCTTGCTTAGCTTCTTGGTTCCTTCTGCAGCCAGGCTTCCTTCAGTCATGTCCCAAAATTCTCCTGCACAGCCCAAGATGGCACAGTGAATGGAACAGTGAGTTTCTCAGCTCCACAGCAGTCTGGACTTGGGCAATACCTTCTCTGCTGAGACAAGATCCTACACTATGGGAACAGTGCCTTGATGGCACCGAGGTCATGAGCTGTCATCTCCCTCCAGCTGTGCCCCCACAGCCCTCCCTGGGCTGTGCCAGCTGCAATGTCAACCAGCCAGCCACCTGCACCACCACCTGGGCTGGGAGGAGAGCCTCAGGCACACAGACGAGCTCTGGGAGCAGCCCCATTGTGGCTGGTCCCACTCACAAAAGCCTGTCTGTTTCCTGCCCAGGGCAAAGCAGGAAGGAGGTCTCAGAGCATGCTACATCAGGGCAGGGTCTCCATCTCTTTTAGGACTCACAGGTGGGGAGGTGAGTGATGCTCAAATCTTGGGCTAATTGAGCCCAGCTCATACAACGGGGAAAATGAGCAAAGAAAGGAGCTCAGACACACACAGAAGCATCAGCCCTCGTTCTACCACCACCACATCTCAGGAAAATTCAGACCTGAATTTCTGCATGCCAGAGGGGCATGCAAAACTCCACAGACATTCGAGGAAAAAACATCACCTACCAAGAGAAAGTGGGACCCGGTGGGATGTGAAGTGACTCATGCACACACCGTTGAGCACAGTCTAATAGAGCATCCTACTCCTCTTTCCCACCACCTGAGCGTGCCCTCAGTGATGCGGATCTAATTTAGTGATTCTCAGCTCCTCTTCTGACCTCAGCACTGAGCACCTGCTCCACCTTCTGCAAGGCCTGTTCTTACCTCCTCAGGTGGAAAGACAGAGCTTGTGTCACTCCCAATGACAGCAGGCAGATGGCAAGCAGACATCTATGGAGGAAAACGGATATTCCTTTGATTCTGGCTGCTGTCATAAGGGGTGTCTCTACCCTCCAGTCTCTCTCTCCTGAGCAGTTCACTTACTGATTATCAGAGCCCACTTTTGCCCTATTCCAATCCCAGTCAAACACAAAAATGGTTCTTGGGGTATTCACCATCAGTTCAATGTCACCCAGAGCCTGTGACACTGGCCAGCCCAGCTGAGTGCCTTTAATCACAGAGCTTGGCCCCAAAAGCACCATGCAATTGCCCTTTTTGCTTCTTTGAGTATCTCTTCTAAAAGCAATGAGTGGTCACTGAAAGGCATTTCAGCTCCAGCAGTAACATCACCTTCCCCTGTGGCGCTTTTTCAGGACCAGCCTTCTTGCAAGAGAGACACTCCAAAATAAGCAGGTGGGGCCTGGTGGTCTGCTTGGCCCAAGGGGGAGGGTTCCCTGACAGCCCAGGATGTTTCTGCCACGTGCAGGAATGGGGAGGATGGCTCTGGAGCACTTGCCACTGAGCAGAGAGGGTCTGGGAAGGGGAACAAGGTAGAATTTGTTTTAAAGAAACACCAAGGCAAAGATATGGACTAGACCAGGGCGTTCCAGAGAATAAAGTCTGTGGCTGAGACCAGAAACCAATGTGGGGTGCAGGCAGGCTTTCCCCTCCCACACAAGATCCATCCTTTGATAACCAGGTACGGAATCCCCTAAACTCTCGGCATGGTGACAGCTCCTGGGGACAGTGGAAAAAATTGATGAGCACAACTACCTCATCACCCAAAGAATGAGTGACAGCTTATTTTGTGAACTGTTTTTAGGCTTTGTTTTGTTGCACCTACACACACTGGTTGCGTGGCACCACGCCCCCTCCTTCAAAATGTCAGCGTTTTCAACTCCTAACAATAACCACTGAGGGGGGAAAAGAGTGTGTGCTGGCCAGGGTAACTCCTGTGCAGTGGGGACTGTACTGGTCTGGCCTTTCTCCTCAACTCAGGTTGCACCCACCTTGCCCTGAATTTCCTCCTGGTGGTATCTTCTTTGATAGACAGTGGGCAAATATTAATTTTTACCTCTGTAGTTTCCAGGTGACTCTCTCAGGGAAAGTTTAGTGGAGCTTTAATCTTCCTGAAATGGCAGCAAGACTGAATAACCACTTCCTCTTAGCACAGCTGAGGAACTTGAAACGTGCAGTTGTTGCAAAAGGGTGTGAGGACACTCTGTCGTATTCTCCTGCGTGCAGGAGAATGTCACTTGTTACACACAGTGGGCAGCAACAAGGTTGGGAAACACTTGAGCAGTAAAAGCCACTCTGACAGCCTGGAAAGGCAGGCAAGTGCTACCTTTTACTCTTCCCTGCAGTCAGCTTGTGCCTTTGCATGCCCAGCAGCTGCAAACAACCTCAATCAGGCAGTCACCATAATCTATACCTGGACCTCTTTCATAGCCTGGGCAACTGAATGATTTTGAGCCAAGCCCCAAAAGGATTGCCTGCACTACAGCTACTTGCAAAATAATTCTGTTTTGCTGCAATAATGCAAAAACAAGTAGCAAGAACAGACAATAACTTGCAACAGGTGTTCATAAAACTGGTCTCTTGGGTTATTTCTGTAACCAGAGGGGCACATAATGCTCCCAGCACCCACAGAAAAGGACCCCAATGCCTATAGGAAGAAGCTGGGCTTGTGTAACTCTTCAGCAGATCTTCTGAATCTGTGAGCAGCCTTCTACAATGTGAGGTTCATGTCCTTAAAAGGGTGAATATTAAAATGGCTCGTGTTTGACTGACTTCCAAAGTTCCAGTCTCCTCTATGCAACTTTCTGCTTAAGAAAGGCAGAGGGCTGTGACTTCAGTTCTTCTTGTCACTTGCTAAGTGACAACACAGGGACAACCCTGAAGTGTTTCTAGAGATGGTGCTAACACGAACCAGAACAAGCTTTGTGAAAAGAGTGCAACTGTTTTGACACCATTCCAATGAGACAACCCAGTAATTTAATGGAAAAAAGCCCTGAGCTGGATACACTAAAAATCTCAGCCTCCTGTACAAACACTCTGTATTGTCACAGGCTACAGAGCCTTCATTGAGGCTCTTCTTTCCATAGTTTTCCACATTATTGAACAGTTTATCCTCCCCTGGTTCTATACCTGAGGTCTCTTAGCCAGTTTTTGCCAGGACCAGCAAGTTCCCTCCACGTGCATTTTTTGGCAGCCACAGATCTGACGTGCCCAGGCTGAAGAGGCTGCTCTGGGCCTTGATGCACTGCTGTAGTTTAAGGCTGTGCCCACATTCAGAGATTGCATAATTAAATAATTACAGTGATCATGCAACTTTTTAAGTGCACTATATAAATAACAAAACACAAACCCCCACCACCTTTGAAAGCTATATTGACTAAAAATCCCAGCAAGAGAACACAGAGCAAGTCTCCAGTTCACCCAGCCTCATCCTATCACCTGTAACAGGATGTGGTTCAAAACATGCCTTACTCAATATACACCAACACATCAATAACACCCATTTCCAAGCAGGCATGGTTTGAATAGTGAAAGTTCAGCTACAAAGGAGTTTAGGGAGCACCTGTAGTAGCAACACAACCTGTAAGTCACCAACAAGCTGTTGAGGGCTTCAATGAACCAAACCAGTACAACCTGTAGCTACAAAGTTGTTTATCCTGGTGCAATTACTCCAATTCCTAATGCAATGGCTCATGAGTCAAGATGAGTCTTACCTACACAAGAGGCTGACACTCAAAGCAAGTAACAAATTCAGACTCCAAGGTATGCAGAGCCTTCACATTTGAAAGCCAGAATCTCTTGGAAGTAACATCTGGGGACTAAAGGTTTGGAAAATACCACATTGTGTGTCCTTGGGTTTGGGATTTCCACTCCAGCTCTGTAAGCAAGAGGTCAAAGAGGGAAAAGGATAATATAAACACAACAAAAGGCTCTAAAAGCTTATGGGTTTGGAAGGAAAGGGTTCCCCATAAAGGAAGGGACTTTTAGGAAATAAACAGCAGAATATCTTTTAAGCATCCATTAAATCAATAATGGAAAATTCTGCATGCATGCAAGAGTGCTTCAGAGAAAAAGACAAGGGCATGGAGCCAGTACCTAAAGGAAACACAGAAAGAAACTTACTGGAACTTCTGAACAAAGACAACAGGTCTAGGCATGACTTATTTGCCTAAGCCAAACTTATGACTATCACAGTCAATGGAAAGTTTTCAAAATCCACAGAACAGCTGAGCTTGGGAAGAGGAAGGCCTGAAGATCATGTAGTTCAACATCCCCTGCTCAAAGCAGGGTCAGCTAGAGCAGGTTGCCTGGGGCTGTGGCCAGTTCAGGTTTTGACCATCTCAAGGATGAAGAGTCCACAACATCTCTGCACAATCTACTCCTGGTTCAATCACCCTCACAGTAGAAAAGGTTTTCCTTATGCTTAGACGGAATTTCGCATTTCAACTTGTGCCCCCTTGCTCTCTTGTTTTGTCACTGGACACTGCTGAGAAAAGTCTGGGTCCATCTTCCATACTGCCCTCACATCAGGCATTTATACACATTTGGAAGATCCCCCTGAATCTTCTCTTCTACAGGTTGGGTAGTCCCAGCTCTCACCTCTCCTTGTTTGATGGATGCTCCAAGGCCTGAACTTTCTTGGTGGTCTTTGCTGGACTCTCTCCATGTCTGTCTTATACTGGGGAGTCCAGAACCAGACTGCTCCAGATGTGTCTCACTGGGGCTGAGCAGAGGGGAAGGATCATCCCCCTCGACATGATGGCAGTGCTCTGCCCAACAGCTGCCACCTTTAGCACAAGGGACACACCACTGGCTCATGATCAGCTTGCCTGCTGGCAACTCCTGGGTCAACCTGAGCTCGAGCTACTTGGCAGCAGTCAAAAAACAGAGAAATGAGTCTGGTTTTTATCCTGCCCCTCCTCTCTGACCCAAATCCTGAGACAGATTTGATGTATTTATTTATTAACTATCACATTCAAAGTATTCAAGACAGACACGTAAATTAATAACCCATGGAGGTACAGAGGAGACACTAAAACCTCAGCTAAAACACTAGACAAGGACCCTTTTCTCAGGAATCAATGCTGAATAATCAGAAAAATGGCACACTTAGCATGGCTTTTAAAACAAGCACTTCTGAAAGTGTTCATAAGAAAGGTGACACAGTCCATTGTTGGCAGGATGTATGGTGAAGAGGAAGGAAAAAAATCTTCCACTTAATTTTGGCAGACTATAGAAATTCCTCAATTCAAAAGCACAGGCTTATTTTGAAAACTCAGACTGATAGAAAATGAGAGAGCCTTGAAAACCTGAGAGGTCCAATGCAGGAACCCATTTTATAGCTAAGGTCCCCTAAATCACAGCAAGTTAAAATCCTTATAGAACAGTGTCACTACACAAACATTAGACTGTATGTCCTTCTGCAACTCACATGTATCCGCGCTGCATTAAGGACCCTGATATCAAACTGAAAGATGAAAACAAAAGGAAGGGCTTGGACTCTGACTAAGAGAAAAGGACTGAAACCTGATAGAAGTGCAGAGTTCCTGCTGTTCTTACCAAAGTGAGTTGTAACAGAGCAGAAAACACAACAAGCACGAGTGATAACAAGGGACCATGAATTTAAACTAGGGATTTGTGGGATACATTAGGTTTTTCAAAGTAAACCAGGCTGCTTCTAATCATCAAAAAGTTTATAATTAAAAAAACCCCAAACAACAACAACAACAAAATGGTTGATTTTTTTAAAATTCCCAAAAAGAATCAATCTTGTTTGGGAAGTAACGGATGAAACTCCACAAGCCCAGAAAGGAAAAACATCTTAAAAATGACAACAAACTAATTTCAATCTCCCCTCAAAGGAACAAGCACCTGATTTTTAGGTGCCTACCTGACAATAAGGAGGTGATTTATTCTTGACAAATTCATGTTGGCTGCTACTCATGGTTGAACTGCTGACTGTTTGTTTCCTCCTTTTTCAGTGTAACAACATCCTGGTGAGCGGAGAAAAAACAGTAGATATCCTGAAATATAATGAGAATTTCAGTGCTTTTTTCACATGACATTTCAGTAAGTAAACTCTGAAAAACATTGTTTTCAGGGGTGCAAAAACTGATGTGGGAGGATATAGCAGCAAGGCTCCTTAAACATTGGTCCTGAACCTAACAATAAGATGTTTTCATTACTGCTTGGGGATGGAACAGAGAAGATGTATTAAATACACATGCAGATCCCAAATGCAAATAAGGTGCCAGTGCATAGATGAAAGGAATCAGAATGGCTTTGGCAAATAGGTGGTATGGAAAAAGCTGGCAATTTAGCAAGTACAGACAAAAATTTGCATTGTTTGAGGACAACAACTACATAAATATGTGACAAGGAATCACTAATGGGCTAATTCCTCAAAAAGAATCAGAGGCTGGACTGAGCCACAGGCTGCTGTGAATAAGCCAGACATGAAATTACAGAGAATAAAGAGAAGAGCTGTCAGCTGGATGTGAATAAATCCCTCTGGTCCACTTGGGGTTAACAAAGCACAGCTGAAGTACCCCAGTGCGCTTTGATAATTGTACATCAAGAAAAATCTGGGGAAAAAAAATTGGAATAAGAGCCACAGGACTTCAACAAAATAGTATAAAATATGATAGCAGAGCAGAAGATTGAGGGAAGTCTGGCTCCATCATTGCAGGAGACAAAGAAACCATGCAGCCCACCCCTAGTCTTTTCAGTACAGCAAATGTCATTTGTTTCCCTGATTAGAAAACTCCATGCAGTGTCCAGTTGGTCCCTAAATATACTCTACCTCATTTTCCTTCCATTGTGCTGTGTAATTCCCTCCTACAAGGAGCCGCTGCAGCTCTGTGTCAGCTGGCAGCCCTGCCCTGCTCTGTGGGAGCATCTCTGGGCCAAGAACAGGCATGGAACAATCCCTCCCTCCATTGGGAGGACCACATACTGAGGAACATACGCACAAGCAGCTGCCTCCTGCCATTCTACCCTCCTCAGACACAATGTACACACAATTTTTCCAACAAACCAAAGGGAAACGGCGCCGTGCACTCCCTGCCACAGCTGCTCACTACGTTGTCTGCAAAGAATCTCCAAAATCCATGTATCTATATGTGGCAGGAGAGAGTATATTTGATTAAATCATAAACATGTGTGCATCTACATCTGGTGGCAGGGCAGGAACACTTCCTGCTGCAGGGCAGTGCTCTAAGAGACAGGCTGTTCGGGGATGCCTCTTCCATTCTGTCCTGGTGAAGATTTTCCACTACATACAGAAATCCTGACAGGGGCTCAGACAGGCTGTCTGGAAGGAGACCTGAAACTGACTCACCTCACCTGCAGATGGGCCCACTCTTAACCTTGACCTTCTGGTTCACACAGCCTCTTTCTTTCTCTCTCTTATCTCCCCTGGTAGTTCAACTGAGGTTGAGTTTCAATAAAAGCTTTTTGGTTCTGCTAAGTTAGCTTGCTCCAAAACCACCAGCTTTTCAAAACTCCCAGCTATCTCCAGGCTAGGTACTTTCACTTCTTTCATTTGAAGCTCATTCAGATTTCATTGATTCCTCAAATATTTTTATTTGGAAATCACTTGATTCCATGTTCCGTAAAGTGCATATCTGGGAGCTGCATTACTTGCATGCATCCTCTAATCCAAGGACACAAAAGACAGACAAAAAATTTTACATTACACTAGTCAGGACCAGAGAAATTATAAAAGCCATGATTCTTCCAGCTTCCTAAAGCCTTCAGCTACACAGACTCTAGTTGTGCTCTCATGAAACTGCACATTTAGAAGAAGCTGAAATCACTTTGCAGCTCTACAGCCCCTCTTTGTGCCCACCTCCTCCCTTCTCCACCCTTCCAGGCTTAACCTTTTGTTCCTTTTTTCTTGGCTCCTGC
The DNA here is from genome assembly GCA_013397395.1 of Sinosuthora webbiana. Taxonomy (NCBI): domain Eukaryota; kingdom Metazoa; phylum Chordata; class Aves; order Passeriformes; family Sylviidae; genus Sinosuthora; species Sinosuthora webbiana. The sequence continues at coordinate 870,297 of VXBN01010679.1, forward strand.
ACAAGCCTTTCCATTAAGCACCACCACCTTAGGGACGGCTCCTATTGTTGGACTCAGCTGACTGTGTCATTTGATCAGTTTACATCTTCCTGCTCCTTGACACAGTGGTAATAAAGTCACCTCACTACATTTAATCTGGGCTGGGCTTTAATCAGCACCAGTGACTAATGTAAAACAATTGGAAACTAGAAAGAGAAAAGAAAAAAAAAGTACACTCCCTGTGTGCAAACCCTCTATCTATAAAAAAAAAAAAAAAAAAAAAAAAAAAAAAAAAAAAAAAAAAAAAAAAAATCCCTGATACCAGTGAACAAAGTTCCTGGATTTTTAATGCCTGGATCCAATTTCTCAGGCTCCACTTTCTAGATGCCAGCCTCACAGCAGCGGCCTTTAATAAGAATCTCATGGTGCTTAAAGCTCCTACTGCTGCCTTAAAACACAGCTGAGACTGGAGTGACTTAACATCCAAGAAGCTTCCACTGCCAGGGGCGGCTCGGCAGCTCCACCGCCCACGGTGCGGGTGAAATGGGTCAGCCCGCGGCAGGATGCAGGCAGGTCTGCAGCAGCAGAATATGGGCCAGCTTTGGAGCTTCCCAGTACCCCCCAGCCTGTCCAGTTTGGTGTTGCTAAAAGAGTGCCCAGCATTGCTGCAAACAAAAGACGGCAGAGAAAGGCACTGAATTTATGGACAAAAAGATGAGCGGAAGGGCGGATGTGGAAGGACAGCTGAGAAAGCAATCCTGGTTTTGGCAGGGCCGGTGAGAACGGCGCGTCTGGCTTTACCTCCTGCTTCCCTGCGACGTATCCCTGCCAGGTGGAGGTGGCTGTAGGAGCTGGGAACAGCCAAGGTGCTGCAGACACACTGCTACTGCCACCTCCCAGCTAAAGGGAGGTGCCTCTGGCTGCAGCCAGGTGCTCGAGCTTCAAAAACAGAGGTATGGCATACCCGAAACCAGGACAGCCACAGGGCTGTCTCTTCTGACAGAAAGGAGAACACTTGCAAGGGCTAAGAAAAGCAAATAAAAAGGGCTGAGGGTCAAAACAAAAGGCAGAAAGCCAAGGGGGTTTTGTCTGATAGCAATGAGATGAATGCCAGGCAAAATCTTCTAGGAAAAGAACAAAAATCAAGTGAAACAGAAGAAAACACAACAAATACGTAATGCTGGCTTTGTATTGCAGCCCAAATACAATATGACTTCACACAGAGACACAGCAGAGGGGCTTGAAGGTAAGAAAATCCAGCAGAAATGGAAGTTAAACACCCAACTAAGGTCTGATGTAATCTTTGATATTATTTCAGGACAAGGGTTATAGAAAGAAGATATCTTTCACTAGACCTTGGATAGAAGTCCAGGCTTGAGTCCAGAGAAGGGCAATGGAGCTGGTGAAGGGTCAGGAGCACAAGTCTGATGAGGAGCAGCTGAGGGAGCAGGGAGCTTTCAGCCTGGAGAAGAGGAGGCTCAGGGGGCCCTTTACCCCTCTCTGAAACTGCCTGAAAGAAGGTTGTGAGTGGGGGTTACAGGGTGTTGTCTCCTCCCAGGTAAACAACAGGAACACAGCCTTAAGCTGTGCCAGGGGAGCTTTAGGTTGGACATTAGGAGCAATTTCTTCATGGAAAGGGTCTTCATTCCAATGTCATGTCCATTAGACATTGGAATGGGCTGCCCAGGGAGGTGATGGAGTCACATCCCTGCAGGTGTTTAAGGAAAGAATGGGTGTGGCACTCAGTGGCATGGTTTGGATGACGAAGTGGTGTTAGGTCACAGGTTGGACTCGATTTCAGAGGTCTTCTCCTACCTACTTGACTCTGTGAATTCTGTGAAAACAGCCATCCCTCCACTTCAGTTTGGTCTGAAATATTTTCCACATAATAAATGCAGCCTGAGCCATCTCTCTGGGACAGCAGAATTGGTTTTACTTGTGGTAAGGCTGAAAAATTACTTAAATTTTCCTTCCAATTAAAAAACAAACAAACAAAAAAACAAACAAACAAAAAAACCCACACAAACCAAAAACAAAAAAAACAACCAACTGTTTCAGAGTAAGATTAGTGCTTCAGAATATCTTAAGTTTATTTTTTAAAAAAATCATTAAAAGCTTCAACAATAGTACTGCAGTAATTTTCAAAGATCACCTTCCAGAGCTTTCCTAACAGCCACATTTCTTAGCATATATGTGGACTTTCCAATACACTTGGAAAGTGACCTGGTGCCCAAAGTTTTCATAGGATCTATGATACCAGCATGTATCATTGACCTTTAAAGTTTCTTTTTGTTTCTACATTCCCCCAAACCTCAAAAGTAGTTCAAATTAGTAAAGCCAATTATGAAACTCCTCAGTTGCTGCAAAAATCACAGCACTTTCCACCCCTTAAAATGTAATTTTGGGAAGGCTTTTGAAATCGAATTCCATGCATGCAAAACAGATTGGACTGTCAGGATCAGCTTCCTGTTTTGTTTCAGCTCCTCTTCTCATAATCAGAAGAAAAAAGTGATTTGCTTTTGTAATACTGGGAATTATTGATCTTCTCAAGCAGAGCTCGGGTGTGTTCTTTTGGAATCAGAAAAGAAACAAAAAACAATTTTAGGGAAGATTTTCCTTTCCATTTCTTAGGAGTTGTGTCATTTGGGAGGGGAGAGAGGGAAGGAAGGAAAACAGGCATGGAACTTGGAGAGGACCAGTATAATAACAACAATATAAACCCATCCTCTCCCTCTCTGGCAAGTCAGCTTCTGTAAAAATCACAGAACCTTGTCTTAACTGATATGGAGTGGCACACCACTCCAAACACAGTCTGAGCTGGTGCTTATAGGCTCTCTTGTGAGTCATTCAGGAAACATTTAAGTCCTTGGCTCTATCCAGGTTAGTTTTAAGCTGTCTGAACAAACCAGGGCAGGGATCAGGTGCCACGACAAAGACAAAAAGCAGCTGGCAACTGGAGAGAGAAACCAAAGACATTGTACTAACTTATAAATCCGTATCTCATCACCACTGTACAGCTTGGGTTGCCTTCTAATAAATTACATAAAGACAACATACAAAATACATCAGAAGGGAACCAAATAGATACAGAAAGGCTTTGACCTAAGGAAAGATTAAATAAGCTCAAACTCCTTAAGTAGGAAGAAAAATTACTGATGGGTGAAGCTTATCAAATCAGGAGTGAGCAATGTGGTGAACAGAAGATTAGTACAAGCTGCTTTTCATAATGAAGGGATTCAGTATCAAGTGAAAAGAAATCCCCAAAGAAACCCAACCCAAAAGGTCATTTCATAACAAAAGGTATAATCAGACTGGGGAACTCACTGCCATGGGATGTTTTGCATGGCAAAAGGATAAATGGATTAAAAAATGATCAGATGAATTGAAGGAAGAAAGGTCTATTTGCTTTTAAACACAAGTGTGGATGACAGGATCTGGCTCAGGAAGTCCTTAAATCACTAACTGACGAAAGCCAACAGGGAATCCTCAGGGAAATTAAATTAGAAAAAGAACAAATACACACTCATCAGTATATTATTTGTTACTGCTCTCTGTCAGAGGCTGCTCCTAGATTCTTTATCAGTTTTCATATTCTGGCACACACAGAAAGGGAACAAAGCTCTGTACCTCTTCTTGTTCTGGGAGATTCCTACAGAAATTCTGTCTTGGTCTGGGAGTTGGTAAAATTGATTTTAGTCCTGTTCACTCTAGCTGTATCTGGAAACTGACACACAAGAGATAAGAAACCAGATTCGTAGATAAAGCAATTCATTTTGATGACTGTAAGTCACCTGCTGGTACTCATGTAGCACCACTACAGCCCAGCTACCCAAAGGACACTCTGAAATTACAAGGTGTCCAATATTGTGTAATGCTCTTCTGGATCCAGAGGTCCCTTTACCCACCTTATTTCTGTAAAACACAGCAAAAGGCCCAATCCAACTGAAAGGATAGACATCCCTGTGGTACAAAGCAAGCAGAAATAATTGGTTTCAGGCCATTCATCTGCCTTTCCTCCTTCCTTTAAAATCCCTCAAAGAACTCTAATATTTATTAGAAACAACCCAAGACCTGAACAATTACCAGCTAGATTTTCCTTATTGCAAGCCACCTTCAGACAGTTTGTCCAGCAGAAGAAACATTTTGGTTAGTGTCTGCCATTCAGCAGAGTGGTTCCTGGCACTATCAGCACAAAGCCAGGAGTCCAAAAACCTCCAGTTTTTACCACTGCTTTTAAAAGGAACTTTTTTTAGGAATTAGTTGTAATAGCTTTACTATAAACACATCCTTTGGTGAAGGTGCTCGGAAGCAGTGCCCTTTACAACAAGTATGCTTTGACTACAGTCTGATTATCATGGAGTGGTTTGGGTTACAAGAGATCTCAGAGACCACAGAGTTCCAACCCCCTGCCACAAGCAGGGACACCTTCCACTAGATCAGGCTGCTCAAAGCCCCCTCCAGCCTTGAACACTCTCAGGGAGAGGGCACTCATCACTTCTCTGGCCAATTATGTATCTTGATTACTCTAAAAAACCACAGAAGTGTTCAAAGATATCCGTGGCACAACACATCCCCCTCCACCCATTTAACAGAGCTGTACAGTCTCTGAATGGACTAGAGGAACCTAAACCTGAAATTTTTAGTATGTTCCTCACATCCTCCACCCCCAGGATTTTTTCTGTGAATGCCCACTGAATAACCTGGAGGAAGACACATGTATTGTGGTTTCCCATCTCTGCAGCAAAGTGAAATTCCCTTTGGTTAACCACCTGCTAGCTGTACAACATGGCATTTGTTTCACAGTGAACCTTAACCGAAAGGCACACAGACACCACAGCTGCGTTGGGTTCATATAACTCCACCACTGGAGATTTTTTTACTGTTGAAAATCCGGGGATTCTGCATCTATTTGCTTGAGAAAAGGAGCTGCTTCCCTGCAGTTCCCTAAACATGCCCTCGCTTCACCCCGCCAGTTTTACCCGGGTACTTTTGGCCATGACACGCAGGCGCACGGAACGTTCACTTCCTTCTCCGGCTGGGTGAAATTCCCTGATTTCATCACGCACAACCCGCTCTGACAGCCAGGACACAGCACAGGAAGCCAAGAAGCTCCCTTGTTAACGACAGCCTGAGGACAACCAGCTGCCTGGGAAATCACAACAAACACACACACTTTAATTTATTCAAACAAGATCTGCAAGCAGCCATGCACGTGCGTGCGTACAGAACGCATTTATCATGCAACCTGGGGAGACAGATAGAAGAAGTGTTTGCTGCCACAGCTACAAACTTTTCCTAGAACACTGTGTTTTTAAACTTTCCACGTCACAAAACCTTGCTGAAATGGGGAGCTCTCACCCCATCCAGCTTAACTTTTATTTGACCATGGGTTTTCAAAGCATCCCAGGAATGAAAGTGCAGCACCAGAATCCCATTAGTCACTTCAGTACCATAATGCCTCCATGTTACTTAAATTGACACATATTATAGCCATAATAAATAGGTTAAAAAATCCTTCTAGAGTTTAGAAGAACCACTTCAAGTGATGTATTTTAGCACTGACCTGGAGAAACCACCAGTAACATCAGAACTGAAATACTGAAATTGGGGCTGAGGAAACCTAAGGGTTGGGGTGGGGTTTTTTGTTATTTTGTTTTCTGGGGTGGGGGGTCCCATTTTAAAAAAAAACTTTAAAAACATCTGCACAGCAAGTCAGAAGAGCAGGAGGGCATCTTGAGGTGTTCACCTTTAAAAAGCAAACTACCAGCCACAGGAACCTCATGCACAAATACCAACTGCTTGTGTTATTACCCTGCTACCTTACTGCTCAGCAGCTCTGCTCATGTCTGCTCAGAGAAACCAGGAACAACATCTCAGCAGCATTACTGGGAACACAGAGGGCCATACACAGCTCTTCACTCCTGGAAGATAAGGTGCACCTCTGGAAGTGTTCCAAAGAACATCTCTAAACACACCAAGGCAACATAACATTGCAGGGGCAGTTCCATTCATCCAGAGAGCTAACCAGCCTCCTCCTCCTCCTCTCACCAGCCTCCTCTGATTAGACAGGAACAGGAGAGGATTTCCCACATTTCCTGCAAAGGAATGTGGAACGTCACTCAAATCTGTTCCCAAAGTAGGACTACTGGTGTCCAAAATAAAACCCCTGAATGTTAAAGGCTGTTGCAAAGCCATCAACACTCGTGTAACCCCAACGGGCTGGCGTCACTCTGTATAACCAAGGGGACTCTCAAACAATGTGGAAATTCCATCCTTAAGTCAGTGACTGCGACATCCTCTGGCAGTTTTCATCACTGGTACCTCACGCCAGAAAAAGAAAAGGATCTTTTATCTCAGAGTGGCCTCTTTTATGTCTTGTTACTTCAATTCTTAGATGTACAGGGTTTTTTTTCTGGTTCAGTGCGCAGCCAGAGGGCCAAGAGGTTTTTCTTTTTCCTTTTAAGAAGATTTTTAAATTCTTCTGGGTTTTCCCCCCAGTCTCCCCATCCAGAAACTGAATTATGTACCTGCGGTCAGAGCTGCCATGTGCCAGACATTGTCCTGTAGTCACGTGGCCAGTCTGCCCCATCACACAGCCACGTGGGTTGTGTCACCTCTCCTGAACAGATTCCTGGTGCTGCTTGTCCACTCTCTGTGACCAGGGACTGCATGTTGAAAAATGCAGGACCACAGACAGCAGAAATACAAACCATGAATGGGCTTCAGATCGTCTCTCTGAAATCATATTCAGCCCATCTTTCTGAGCCCCCAAGACAGAGGTGTGAAGGCTTTAGAGATGTAGGGCAGTGCTGAAGCATGAACAAATGGCTGAAAAATCAAATCAAACTTCTCCCACACAAATCTCTTCTTTCTCCTTCTTTGAGATTCTTATACTTTCACACAGTTTCCTTTTTCACTCTGGCATGAGCCACTAGTCCAAGACAGAAATGTACATGGTAACAAACTTCCACTCTGCAAAAAGTCAAGGGGAAGGATTAGGGAGAAAAAAATAGGAAAGAATGTGTTTTCTCTCCTTGCATGCATCACAGATCTTAAGCTTCTTTGCTCCATGAGTGTTAAATCCAACTGTTGGGGTTCTTTTCCTTACCAGCAGATGAGAGAATGAGACTTTGGAGCTTGGGGAACACACTGATAACTCCGGTGGAGACCCCAGAGCAAACATGAGATATGAGCTCCATGCTGCAATGGTGACAAGAAGAGAGAGGGGAGGTTGCAGCCACTGTGTGTAGAGATCAATCTCCAAACGTGTTCCAGCCCTGAAACAGTGAGGGCTGAAAGGTGTCCTCCAGGTCAGCAAGGTTTGCCCATGGGCTCACAGCTTATCACTGCTTATTACTGCCCTGGGAAGGCAAACCAAACCACCTGTCCACCTGAGATTCTGCCTGTGACAAGCACCAGCAGGAAAGGCAGCCCTGCAACACCCACACAGCTTCTTTCCCATCTCCTGGAATGAGAGGAGAAAGTTATGCTTCCAAGAAGGCGTAGAGAAACAAAAGAACAGACACTAGAGGAGAGGAAATAAACCCCTTCATGGAAATGTAATTCATTCAGCATACCAGAAAAAAAATGCAGTATCATAGTGATCTGATTACAGAAAAAGTGTTATTTATTACAGGAAATAAATACTAATTTTAAAAGGGTAGAAAAAATTATTTGTTATGTGGTCAACACAAGAAGCACAATTTGGCCTTCCACTAACTCTCTACAGACCTTGAGAATAAAGGAGAGAGTGTCATCAGTTCAAAAAATGAACTGTGAATACTGGATAAAGCAGAGGAAAGTTGGAAAATTCAGAAGTTGAAAATTCTGTGAAAACCAAATTAATCAAATGCAACAGCACAGGAAGAGAGAATTTCAACGGATAAGCTGGAGTGTCATGCAAAGCCAGTTTCTTAAAACCTCATTGTTTTATCAGAAAAAATTATCTTACTGTTCCACGAGGATGTTGTAATTTCTGTGCAAATATTCCTGAATGCAAGAAAAAAGGCAGGGGATGGGAAGGGGAAAGTTGCTTGTTAACTTCTGGACAAGTCAGGGTAGGCATGTTTTACATAACTCCTAGTTCCAGTTCTGACTTGGTGCTGACTTACTATGGTACCTCTTTTGGGTTTTGTTCAAATGGTTCCTTATATCATGAAAGGAGCTAATGAGTGGTTATCATCCTTTAGTATCCTAAAGAGTGGATACAACACAATTTGTGTTTTCTATGGGACAGGGAAAAGATTTTTTCTTTTTTTACTGCTGGTCCCATGGAGAGTTCCCATTAACATCAGTGGTGCTTGTCTTTTTGTTAAAAAAAAGTATTGAAAATGAAATAGTTTGATCAAATATGAAACTCATCATTACCGAGACGGATATTTTCAGTGATCTTTTGTTTGTGCTCAGTACATTACTAGCCAATATAGCAGCATTATCTAAAATCAGAAGCAGCACGTTGAAAGGATGCCTGACAGGTAGCATTACCTCTCAGCAGAAAAAACTCCATCCCAACCATAAAGGCTTGTGAAGGACAAAGATGAATAGAGAACATAACTATGGATACCTGGCACACTTCCAAAGCAGGGCACCACTAGTGTAAGCGGAAGGAATCCCCAGTTCTGCACTGATGTTAGATGAGCTGACGTCCTAATAAAAATAAAAAGCCACCAGGCATGGGAAAGAAAAAGATGATGGCAGTAGACAACAAATGGCAACTTCAAAAAGGTTCCGGATGGCAGCTGAATTTTTGTCCACTCTAATCAAATCCCGGCATGATCAACTCGTGACCTCTTCAGCACACACACAACCTGAACAAGAACTCCTGCCCTTTGGAGTTCACTCTCATGAAGGTAGAAGCAGCACCTCTTCTCTCCTCACCCCAGAAAAAACACCTACCTCAACACTCTAAGAGGAATTGATATGAGCCTAAAGAGCACTGGCCCTTTTTGAGGCAGAGACAGTGGAACATCTTGGGATTTCCTACCCAGAGTGTGCATTCCCACTGCAAAGCACTGAAAGTCTTAGGGCTGTGAAACTGTGCCACCTATGTGATCTTTGAGATGGTTTTGGGGAGGGGGGTGTGTGATAATTCTGCTGCTGTGGTTTGGTTGAATATGGTTTCCTGTGAGGCTGAGCCTTCAGCATACAAGTTTCAAAAGAGAGGAGAAGAAAAAGAAAACCAAAAAAACCCAAAAAACTGGCGAGCAAGCAAGACGCAAGCTTGGACTCTCCAGGAAACCACAAAATAACCCCTCTGAAGTCTGCATGAAGTGCTATTTCTGTGCCCTTATCATCTTTTAAGGAGACAAGAATGGAGGAGGAGCAGCTAAAGACGAGAGCTGAGCATGAAACCAGAGCTGAAGACATGCTGAGCAAACGTAGGCACAAAGGAAACAACGACCAGGGAAAGCCAAACCCTACTGAAGGCAGCGGGAACTTCAGCAGCAGCTTCATGGAGCTGGGGCCCCATACAAGGATGAAAATCCTCCCAGACAGGAACAAAGACAGACACTGACTGTCAGCACTGGAGCCATGCATGGGAATGCCCCTGTTGAGATAAGCAAGCGATGCATGAACGGTGTGCTGGAATTACCAAGGAGGTTTGAGCGACTGCAGGGTTAGGCCACCACAACCAGACCGTGGTTGAGGGATGCTGCTATTTCAAGCAGGTCTTCTGCATAGCAGGGAAGACGAATGAGGTGTGGAAATTGTTAGTGGGATACCATTTGTGCATTAGCTATACAAGCCATCACCACAAGGGTTTGGAAACCAAATGGTCAAGGGCAGAGATTGGCCTCAACCCTGGCTTTAGCAGAGATTTTCTCTATCTGCTTCAGCTCAAAAGCTGCCACTGAGAGACAAATACCTTGAAAATGTAACATGGGAGTATGGCTCATCTGCTTCATTTGTTTTAACACTTAAAACTGGGCAACATTTCAAGAAAAGATCAGCTGGAAGAGGGAAAGCATTTATGAGACTAATGGCTCTTAAGTGACAGTGACCTGACCTTTGCCTCTGCTGTGCCTCACAGTTCAAATTAATTTTCTAGCAGTGAAAAAACAGAGAATACTGCATTCATTAGGCTGAACTCCAGCTTTAAATGATACCTGTGCTTCTGGCTAACAATCTTCAAATTATGTTTGTTCTACTAAGCATTGGAGCAGAATCCAACCTTAAAAATTGAGATATCAGTTTAAAGACCATCTGACCAAGGCAAAACAGTGCCTTGCTGGAAATTATGAGAAAGCTTTCCCCCATAATTTTCAAAATATTAAACAAGAAATGCTCACCTAAATAATGAAGTCAAAATATTAAGTCAGAAAGTGCACTGTAGCAGATGACAGATCTGTGCTGTAAGAAATGAAGCATAGAGCATTTTTCAGCATAACTAACACATTTCTTAAACATGTTATAATGTTTTGAACATTATAGTCTTTCAGTTAAGTGACTGCAGATCCAAATAGATTCACGTTTTGCATTTGAATCGCATGAAGTTTTGTTTTAAACTTATATTCACAACTGTATTAATGGCAGCTTTTTAAAAAAATCTTTTGTTCCAAGTGAAACAATAAAGCTATAGCAGGGAGAGAATGAAAAGTACCTTTTCTTTTTGTAACAGGAAAACCCTCCTTAGGAATAACGATTAGCCCATATTAACACAAACACCACTAACTTACAACATGAGCAACCTCTGTGTTTCACTACTGCTACAAAATTATTTAGTCTGTGTTCAAATGGGTCTCTGGTCTGAACACACAGAGGAATCCATTGATAAGACAGATGCTCTGTGCTCTAACACTGACTGAATACTGCTTTCAGCTAGTCATTTGACTCTATTTACTCTCCTATTGACCTTACAAATGTCATGCATGCCCTCAGCACCAATGTGTATATGAAATGTGCAATCTAAGAACAAAACAATCTTATTGGACCACTTCTTTTTTGGCCCTTGTTTACTAGCATGAACTACACTGAAACGTTATTAGGATTCCAAGTACAAACACTTTCCAAGTTAAGAAATGACTCTTCAGCAAAGCATCAGTTCAGCTCTTTCACACCCATGCTATGGTTGCATTTTTATAACCATTTCCAAACCAGTTTCCACTGGAAGTGTAAGTGGACTTAGCTGGGGGCAAGGCTGCTGCAGTGAAGGAGACATTGGTACACCAAACATTCTCCACATGGAGGTATGCTGCAGAGAAATAAGAAATCCTAGGAAAAATCCTTCCTCTTTGCTGGTACATCCTATCTTTCATCTCCTGAAATACAGCAGCTCTGTATTTGCCTCAGCTGAGGAAGAGCTGAACCAAGGCTGAAGCACAGGTATATTGTGCCTGCAGCAGAGAAGTCATCTGGGTTTGGGCTGCCTCTTCATTCCTTTGGCCTCTCACTGTGGCTCAGGTCTACTTCCCATGGCACTGATATGATCTCTGGCAGTTTCGCTTCCTTGGCCCCTGAGGAGGGGTCATAAGAGACAGGACAAAGCAGCAGCACACTGACGTGCAAGGCTCTACCTCTGTGCTCCTCTGCAGAGACTGATGCTCCAGGTGGGATCAGAGATACACAACAAATGCACCCCAAGTGCCAGGCAGGAGTGGAGGTACAAGCTATGTACAAGATATACAGCTAATGCTCCAGGGGATCAGAGAATGCAGTGTAGCTCAGAGGGTGAAGCTGGCTTGGCAGCGGAGCAGATAAAGCTTAACTCAGCAGTGGGTGTGGAAGGGTAAGTGTGCACAAGAATGAATGGAGCCAGAGCTTGCCTTGATAGACCTGGGTATTTAAAGTTACTTTGGACCAAATACTTTGTTACCACAATATTGTCACCGTTAATGTACACTGTGACTTCTCAGGTCATGTTTTAAGGAGTCAGAAGTTTAATAAAATAGATGAAAAACATTACTCAAAGACGAGGAAAGGAAACAATTGTTTGCATGTAAAGCCTCAGTGCCCATATAGAACGTAGGACAAACAAATAAGGACAGCATTCTTTACACCACAGATCAGAAAATGACCCCAAAACACTACTCTGGAAATCTTTAACAACAGAAACAAGAAAAAAACCCCCATAATTATGATTTCATCAAAACATATATGCCCTTAGATAAGTGGTAAACTGAGGAAATTACAGTAAGGTATTCTTGTCCTGTCAAACCTTGTGAAAAGCTCTACTTGTTGAAAAGGATTCCACTAATAACAGGCTGTTTCCATCTTCATGTGTGCCCAGTGACAGGCTGCATGCAATAACATGACACAGCAAGGCACTCCTTCCCAAGCTTCTATAGCTGCCACCAGACTCTGATCCATTTTAATGCAATGTTTTCACCACCATCAAGCCTTGCAAGACACACTCTGCTGGATATAGGCAGGTACAGTAAAGGAGAGAATAAAGCCGAGCAACCTGCTCACAACAAGTTGTATAGCCCAGGGACACAGCACAGCTCTAAGAAAGGGTCTCTCAAACTACGTACAGTAAAATCCCCTCAGAGAGAAGTTACTAAGACACCTCAGCCAATGAGCACAACGTAACTTCCACAGATATGGAGAAGTGCTCAGGGGAAGTGCGCACCGAGCTCCTAGCAATAGTTGTAGGATAGTTCCTCTTCAGATAGTCAGTTTTGGAGCTATTACAGCCTGGGTGGAATTCACCTGAAGAACCCTGGACATGAAAAAAAAATTATTTCTAATCATCAATAGCTGCACGCGTCTGAGTAGAGATGAGGATGTGGGAGGAGGGAACTGCAATCTTCCAGCTTCTGAGAAGAGGAGGAGGAAGTACAGGGCCAATGCCAGCTGATTCTGCTCCCTTACATTGGAGAGAGGAAGAAAGAGCTTCCTTCCATTCTTCCTCATTGGGGACTAAATCTCAAATCCACTGTGGGACATTCATAGTCCACTGTATGGAAAAATGCTGAAGAAAAGCAAACTCTGCTTGAAGAAGGCTGAACAGAAGTTATCACAGAGAGAGAACATGTGTTTGTGCAAGTGCATTAAGTAGGTGAAAGAACATATTAAACTAAATCATCTGGAATTCAGAATATTTGAAAACAATCATAAAGGACCAATCTCTAAGAGGTAGACCAGCATCATTCTACAGGTACACAAACCTATGTCAAAGAAGTTGAGTACAAAAGAGCTGGATTAGAAATGCCTGTATCTCCTAATGTGGGCCTTACTTACTCATCCCAGAAAGGGGTTATGAAAGGTTTTTTCTCAGGATTCACAGTACCCAGGAGTTACATTTCTGACACTTCCTACACGAGTGGAGCAGCTTCTTTGCTTCACAAAAAAATTAACATTGTCACACCAGAACCTGTTCCATAGAAAAGCAAAATTAAGGAACAAATAGTAGCCAGTGTCCCTGGTCTCTTCCCAAGACTCTCCCACCCTCCAGGTGTGGGATATCTCTGAAGGACCTGTACACAAAGAATACTGCAAAACAGAAGAAACTGGAAGTCTGTGTGCAGGCACAAAGCTGTGATTTTTTAGGAGCTGAGATATATGGTGGGATAGTTCACATGATTGCATTGCTGTGATGGATGGATGGATGGATGGATGGATGGATCTCCAGGAAGGTAAAAAGAGAAAAGAGAGACCTTGGGGCCACGTTCTTTGCAAAGAAGTGACCTAATGTGCAGAGCTCAGAAAAGCAATAGGTGACAGTCTGATCAAAAGCTTAAGGGTCAGGACGAGAAAGGAGACCAACAAACATAATAGCACAACCAGTCTCCTACAGGCCACCCAAACCAGGAGAAAGTTGATGAAATCAGCTGTCATCAGCTGGGAGGAGAAGCCTTTTGATTGTAGGCCTTGTTTCTCTCAAAGACAGGATAAGTGGACAGAACCTCAAGGTGCGCCAGGGAGGCTCAGGCTGGGCATCAGGAAGAATTTCTTCACTGGAAGGGTGGTAAAGCATTGGAACAGGCTGCCCAGGGAGGTGGTGGAGTCGTCATTTCTGAAAGCATTCAAGAAATGACTGGATGTGGCACTTAGTGCTGTGGCTTAGTTGATGGTGGTGTTCAGTCAGAGGTTGGACTCTGTGATCTTGGAGGTCTTTTCCTACCTTAATGATTTTATGATTCTCTCTGGTTTTCACCCAGTACCTGCCTGGGAGAGCAACAAGGAAAGGTGTAAGTAATCCCAGAGAGCTATCCTGAAGGGCACCTTCTCCATAAAAGTTATAGACAAGTCAATTAGGAGAGGCACCCCCTGCTCAGTCTGCTACTCATTAACGTAGATAAACTAGTTCAAGCTGTGAAATTTGATTACAGCCTTGGCTGCAGCAGTCCTGAGGGTGATTTAAAGATGCTGAAAGAAGTGAGGTCGGGGGTAGCAGAACAGAGATCTTGCACTTCAGAACAGCAGATCTATGCTTGTGCAGGGAACTGGCTGGCAGGATCCCACTGGAGCTAAGGCAAAGGGACCTAGGAGGGCGGCTGATCTCCAAGGACAACCACTTAAAGCAGAACAGACTGTGCTGATGTGCAGGAAGTCAAGCAAACGTGGCAGGCAGCCAGCTCCGCCCAAGGGGGAATTCCTGACTGAGCTCAAACTCTAATAGGAAGTGTACAGGAGGTGGAAGTGGGGACAGGCTACTTGGAGTATTGAGACAATGCCTGAGCACAGAAGGCAGGAAAAGAAAAGCCTATCTGGAGTTGAAACATGGAAGGTGTGCAGAATGCAACAAGAAGTATTTCAACAGTAAGGAAAACATTGATCCAAGGGAAAAGAACACAAAAAACCCCACCAAGGTATAAAACATTTCCTTGGCTGGAAAAGTCTGCTCTCAGATCTCCCTTAAGGTAGGGGCAGTGTCTATGCAAGTGCAGCATGACCACAAGTAGAGAAAAAGTGAATCAGGGGCCACTTCAGTAAATAAAGCATCACAAAAGGTAGAAGGAGGCTGGACTAGATGACCTGCAAACGTCCCTTCTAACCTGAGTTAGTTGTAATTAAAATTCCCAGGGATCACTATTAACTCTTCTGCTATCTAAGGAAGAAACAAGGTAGAAGTGTCATCATCTATCATCTTAACCACAACTATGCCAAAGCTAAAAAGCTGCTGTATATCAAAAGACAGAGGACATAAGAATGTATACCCAAAATGATGATTTTACTTTCACTAACAGTTCTTATCCATATACACTACTCTGTCAGATACTGACATCTCTAGAGTTATGTTTTCAGACAGCAATATCTTGGGTGAGAACAAGATGGGGACAAACATAGTGCTGCCCTCTAAACCATATCAGAAAAGCTGATAACATCATTGCTTCCCTCATTACTGAGGGGTTGACATCAGAGATATGGTGGCTGAAATTTAATCCTATTACATTCTCATATTAAAAGGTCCCCAAGTGCTTAGAGTTCATCAGAGCAACCATTAGAACAAAATAGAAGGGGAGAGGGGCCCCTACAGGGGTACCTTCCACTGGAGCACAATAATAGCCAATTTGAAGGAAAAATACAGACAAGTATATCAGCTCTGTGAAGAGAAAAAACCATAAAAATATTATGAATTTAAGAAAAACACCAGTATATTATCAGGTCTCTATAAAGGTCCCTGCACTGAACTATCAGCCAGGCAAGTTCTTTCACATGTTTCAAATTCATTGTTACTTTGCAAACACAGAAAGCCACCGTTTTAATCATGATTTTTAAATAAAGCAAGGTCAAGCACTAAGGCAAGCCTGCTGCACCAATCAAATACCAACTACACAATTAGTCCCAGGGTTACAGCAGAAGGGAGCTGAGCAGAAACACTCTGTGCCTTTGGACAATAAAGCTTTTGAAGTTCAAGCCTTTTTCAGACCCTTCTTAGAAGCTGAAACAGTCTCAGCTGAGTACATGCACTCATAGACGTTCACTTTAATGAACTGAAAGTGTCAACTTCCCATTGGTGCATCAGATGGACTTTTTCTCAAGCAGTGGAAACAATTGTCTAGGCAGCCCTTGCGTGGGGCTGCAGACACCACCGAGCTGCTAAAGTACCTTCTATAATAAATTTGAAACTGTGAAGAGAGACCATTCATTCTTTACCTCTGAATCAGGAAGTCCACTCATTCAAGCAATCACCAGCTCCTGCAGCAAAACACGTAACATTCACACCATCCCCACCACTCCTCCTCCAGCCATGAACTCACAAAAAGCCACTCAGAGGCTTCCTCAAGCCCACCTGGAAAACCTGCAGGGGCTTTTTGCAGATGTAGTTTATGGTACTCTAAGGTCAACAGCTAATTTCAGCTAAGGAAAGCCCACTGCCATTTATTTATTATTTCCTTAATGTAACTTACACAGAGTGAGTAGGTTATAAAGGGAAAGACCTGACAACTATGATGCAGCCAAAATGAAACAAGGCTCCCCATCAACAAACCAGCCTGAAACAGTATTAACAAACATACCACATCACATGCCAGGTTAATACAATATTCCACCACAGACACTACAGTTGCAATGCCTACACCATTACCATCAGATAGTGGAAAAATCTGCCACAGGAACATGATCTCTAGGCTGATGTAAACCAGGTGCTTCACAATGGCAATGCTGTTCTGTTTCACTTTGACACCTTTGAAATGCATAGGTTAATCCCAACTCCCTCCCCAGAACTTGCTTAGAAGCCATAAATAAGCTTTTCTGTCTCCATTGGTAAAAACAGAGACATGAAAGATGAGTCTAAAGGCTAGAAAATAAATGAACAATAATAACAAATAGAATTCCATTTTACTAAAAAACAATAAATCAATGAACAGATTGCCCAGAGATGTTTCACTCTCTGTTCTAAAAGGTTTTCAAAGTCGAATCAGATAAAGACCAGAATAACCTGATCCCATCTCAAAGCTGATCCTGCTTAGAGCAGGAGGCTGGGCTGGTGAATTTCCCAAGTACTTTTTGCCCTGAATTATTGGTTTGTATTCCTGCTACACAGCTTTCCTGGGTTCAGCCCCTGACTAAAAAGACTGAATCTCTTCAAGTCTGGCAACACAGACATGCTCACATGCAGCCTTCAGAACCAAAACTCCCCTTGAAGGCTCTCCAGCCTTTAAGTATTCAAGTGGGAAAGTCATTAACCCTCCAGACCAGTAAAACTGAACCATCAACTCCATGATCACCTATTGCCAGGTGGTGCAGCAGCTTTGAGAGTGCACCAGAAAGCTGGGCACTTGAAACAGCATTGCAAAGGTACTAGAGAGTATCTAGAAGAAGGGCCAGGCTGTAACACAAATGCGCTAGACTTAGCTACCCTGCCAGATTTCAGGGCTCACTAGAAACCACAATCCCCATGAAGTTTGCAGCCCACACTTCATGTCTGTCGGGCTGATGTACCAGCACAGCAAGCAGGGTGGCAGCGGGTGGCATCTTGCCACTGGTGTGGCCTCAGTCTGTCTCCTGGAAGTGTCAAACTAGACTGAGTCACATAGAATCAAAATCTGAAAGAGAAGTCCAAAACCTCTGCAAAATGCCTGTTTCCTGATTACTGACGGCCAGCCCTCCAGTGGGTGCAGACCTTCCCCGACTGCCACCTTGTGTCTTCTGAAAAGCACTGCCAGCAGGAGCAGGATGCTGCACCAGGACTTTTCTCTAGAGCAATCCGTCTTTACTCTGCTAAACATTCATTTTCTTAACCAAAACAGGGAGCAGTGCAATTAAAATCTAAGCCAGACTTGTAACACGAATCTGTCATCTGTTTTTTTTTTTTTAATCAGTTCCTGGCTAGCAGCACCACAGACTAATTACCTTAATGAGTCAGAAGTCTCTTTGAGGATCCATTGGTTGTCACATTTATTTTGACAAGAATAGTAGACATTTACACTTTTATTGGTACATGAAAATTCACCACCTTTTTTTTGTTTCTCCCTGGAGAGTACAGCTAAGTTCTGCTGAAAAACCTCATCTGTCCTTTGAGGTACATCCACTGAAACACCTCCCATGAAATGCCAGGGACAAAGAACTGGAAATTATTTAAAATTTGGACAATATTTAAGATAATCCTGATGCTGATCTCTAAAAATCTAGTGTTGGCAATGGAAAACAGCAGTAGAAGACTAACATGAACATAAAACAGGAAGTCCACTTGGCCACAAAGCACAAACTTCTGTACTGGCCACACCACTCTCACTTATTGGCAGAGTATTTCCTTTCCTGGGTGGCTTTTCCAACCAGGGACTGCCAGAATGCTACCATAAAAGGGATCAGGGGTGTTTCAATGACTCATCCTAGAGGAAAAGCAGGCCATAACTTCCACACTCCAAAAGAACAACAACCACACAAATTATTTTTGTTTCCAAGCAGTGAAATTCAGATGTAGTATGTTTTGAAAGCTTGGTATTCAATGTAACCAAGCTTCTGCCTTGGTTAAACAGAAAAGGGCAAACCAAATTGCAGCTAGATGAACATTACCCTGAAAAGGCAATTTAACCTTTCAAGTTAAACTCTGGGTCTCATCACCACTAAAAACAGTTACACCTTTTACAATCTTGGCAAAGTCCACTTTTAGCTGAAACACAGCAAGGGATATGACTGATAATCTTCTGCATAGATAATGGCAACTCCTCAGTGATCCAAAAGTACCACACACTCCTTACAAAAATCTAGCATCCAGTATCCTTTCTTGTTGGTTCTAAGGAGGATTATTTTCTCACCTGAAGACCAAGACATGAGGAAACTGGTAATTTTTTTTTTTTCTCAAACAGTGTCAAATTTCATAGTGAATTCTCATTAAACAGCTTTAAGAGGTAACTTTTCATTCTATCAGAAGTTATCCCAACAGACCAAGATGCTTAAACATACTCAGCCAAGCTCTTCACATATACCTGTTATCCTTTCTCTGTGTTTGCACAGATTATTTCAGGTCCCTCTACACCTCTCAGCAGGAAATGGCATGTACTAGCTGAATTAGCTGAACCCATTCTGAGCTGATCACTGGAAATTAGCTCACTCCCATGCAAATAAGTACATCTGCTGTGAGACAAGGATCCTCATTCAATGCAAAATTTCCTGTTGCTGATGAAAGCTCTCAGTTTCTTTCTATTAGCAAAAGTAAAGTGAACCAAGTAAGTCATGTGCTTTCCTGGAAATTCATTTCTAGAGGGTAGAAACCATTGCAATTCTACACAGTCCCCAATCACTGCTGCAGATCATTTATACCATAGCTGAACTACCTGAGGTCTTGCACATGTAAAGTTTTTTAGTCATAAAACATGTAAGCCAGATGATTCACTTCCTCATGCATCGCATGGTGATACTGCACCAGGTATCCAGTCCATGCAATAGTGATCTCAAAACACAACCTACATCATTAATTAGCATTTAACGTTCCCATCACTTCACTTATTGTTTCTGCTAAACTTCTACATGACACCTTTCAGACAAAAATTCCCCCCATTGGCCTGTGCCATGATCTGAAGATCAAACACCTTTCAGGGGTACAAAAGAAGTATTTAATTACAACTGTCATTATTTTAGAAGCACAAAAGTGATGCTCAGTTTTAGGGTCACTTCACAGTTCCTACTCCCAGGAAGAAACGTGATCATGTACGATGGAAAACAGCAACCAGATTAATCCGACACCCCGATATGCTAAAACAAAAGACTGACTTAAGCCAGGAGCAAGAGGTGAGACCAATCCACAGAAAGCTGAGCACTAAGGTCTTGGATTGCAATCTGGCCACAGCTCTGAGATACGTGCTTCTTGATTTATGCCAATCTACCAAAAGATTAGTAGGGACCAGGAAATCCACAGCTCTTATCCATCCCAGTGACTGCCTCCTCTGGAAGAGGACATACTGTTATTGCAGCAGGAATGAATGAGATAAGAGAGAAACACCAGACCCCTCCTCTTTTCTCTCACCAAATGCTGTTAGGAGAACAATGAGGAGTACTTTGTTCTCACCCCACCAAGGTTACTGATAACATGGTCTGACTACAGCACAGGGCACTCCATCACTGAAAAGTGGTGTTACTGCTCCCACACAAGAATAAACACTACAGCATGATGCTGGCACTTGAAATAACATTTTAACTGAACAAATTAGGTCCCACTGGATTCACTCTGAAGTTCTGCTGTCAAAAATCCTGAGGAGAACATTACTGCTTACACAACCCAGTCGCTCTTCAGATATTTCCAGGGACCCTCAGCCACAAGGTCTGTAGGAATAAGAAGGATCAATGTGATGATCTGGGAGGTGGTAGGAGTAAACAGACGAGAAGAGAACACAGTGCAAAAATCACCACAAAGCAAGAGTATCGTGTTCCACAGTGCTTCTCCTCCCTTTTATCCAGTGACAGTTCTTGTCTAAATCCTCATGACATAAGACAGGCTTGTAATTCAGCCACAGACTGAGGTTTCTGAATGTCAGTGTTCAGTTTCCAGCCCCACTTCAGAGGTGCACTGAGCTGAGGTAGCTGTCTCAGAGGTAGCTCTGAGGCAAAGCTGTTCCATCTCTGTGCTGATGCTTCTTCTGTAAAATGGAGTCAAGCTGTAGTTGCACCATGTCTTTCCTGCCTCACCTGTTCAAGTTGTACATCACTGTGGGACACAAGTGCCAGCCTGGAGACATCTTCACCACATTTCAGATCCTCATCAATAATCTTCCTAGGAAAGACCAATTCTCAGTGATGGAGCTACTGGATTGCATGGACCACAATAAACCAGAAATACTGTCAGCTGGTTAGGGCAAAAACCATTTAAGAAAGTGATTGGAGTCCTTCACAGAAGTAAGTAACACATTTCCAAAGAGTCAAAGACACAAAACCTTGTATAAAAATTTACAACAATCTTTTCCACATGCTTTACAAATCAAGTTAAAATGCAAAAAGGAATTGCTAAAAATCTTATAATGAAGAAATCAGAATCTTTTTTTAAACCTACTTCAAAATAGCAGGTTTTTTCCTTCTTCATTTACACTCAGCTACCTAATTTGAGTTATTGTACAAGATACAGCATTTGAAGTTGTGCAGAGCACAATACTTGCTCAGCCATGAAATGGCACATCTTATGAAGTTTAGGCCTATGAAACACTACCACAACAACAAAAAAAAAAACATTAAAGAGGAAGTAGGTCATCTCTATGCAATGTTTATGCCTTACACAGTTAAAACAATAGTGCCTTTAAGACCAAAACTATTTCAGATCATTACATTAAAACAGGGCATCAATATTTACACATGTAACTGAATTAACATGCTTGCTTTTCATACTTATGCTGCATTATCTCCTGCAATCTAACACACATAATGCATTCCAGGCTATACCCCAAAAGAATTAGGTTTTGTGGTGCTGTTTTTTTTTTCCTCACAGTCATTTCAAAACACTATCACTTCCACAATTTCTCAACCAGCTGCACAGTTTCCTTATTGGGCGACTGTATTACAGCAACATTCAAGACTGCTTAAGTCACCAACAGCCAAACATTATGAAGTGTCAATTGACATCAAAACCAAATCCAAAGTAGAGATGATCATCTCCCCATCTAAATACATGTGAGGTCCTGGGTTTATTTCTTTTCTAAAGAAACTGTGCAATAAAGTCAGCCAGCCACCCTGGAGACTGCAATCTGCATCTGTATTTGGGTTCCAACTAGTTTTAGTAAATGCTTCACCCACATCAGACCATGTCATGCTCATGTCTTGCTGGTGTGAGAAAAGGGAACTGGCAGCAGGTCAAGCCAGACGTTCTCTCTCCCTACACATCGTTTAAAGGATTCCAACCCAAGGACAAACATACCTTTGTATGGAAATGACTTCAACATTTTAAGGCTTCTCTTCCATGTTTACTCTATCTGCATGCACCATAGAGATTAGCATGTCCTAGTCCCATGCATTGCCAAAATTTATTGCCAGCGCCTAATCCTTTCAAGCCCCTGACTCCTACGCCTAAAACGTTCCAAGGCACGCAGTGATGACACTCCTGTTGCACAAGTGTAGATTAGTGTCCAAAAAGGCATCTGCATGAGAAAAAAGAAAAAAACATCAGGCTACACAAGTTAACAGTAACAAAAAAAGACACAAAGTTCAGACCACATGAGAACACGCCAACTCTCTCCAGTAACTCAGCTGTCACCAGTCTGGACTGACCAATTGGTAAGATGGGCTAAAAATGGATTTCAGAAGAGTGATTACAGTAACGATCACAACTGGTGGTCTCTCTGTGAACTGAAATGAAGAAATATCTTGGAAGAGATTAACAGTCCTGATGTGGCAAGATGACTGACTCTCACACTGCACAATCAGTACAATGACCTACTTAACTCTTGCATTTCCACTTACCTCCTCATCTAGCATTACATCCCCAGCTGTAGCTCTGCAGAAAATTTAATAAACATCTGAAACCTCTTATACTTGCATTAACATAACTCTTCCACCAGTTCTCAACTACCTGTTATGCTTTTGTACCACTTAAAAAAGCAGCAAAAGACAGTATAGAGAAAGCTAAGTGATGTACTCAGAGCTTTCTCTGACAGGTTGTTCAGTGAATTACATTCCTTCATGCTAAACAAAAGCTCTCAGTTAGAATAAGGAGCATCACATAACAGACTTAAGCCCTTTACCTTGCAATTCTATTCTTACCAGTTCAGTTTATTAACTCAGCTCCTCCCAGGATTACACTTAAGTAATGCAGGCAGTCCCAATTTTTTATTACTATTATTATTATTATTATTATCATCATTTTAATAACCCTCCTCCAGTCAATACACGATTTCATGCCTTTTGACTCAAGGAGCATAACTCATGATACAGAAAGGGTAAGATTTTCTGCAAGACTGCCTTCAGAAAGCTTCCCCACCTGAGGAAATATGCAAGTATGACCAATGTAAATGACAAAAAGGCTCACAGGCAGCTGGGGAGAATGAATAAAAGAAAGAATTTCACTTTAGACCACAAAATGGCTTGAGTAAGTGACATGCACCACAATTACATTACTGAAAAGGTTCATTAGTTCTTCAAATGGACTTTTCAAACATGAACTCAGAGTCTAATAAGGAAAGAGACATTGCCTTTTAAAGCTTTTAAGACAGATTGATGGCAGAAAAAGGAAAAGGTAGAAGGCCCATATAAGATAAATGCCAGCAAACTGCATTTTCATTGCTCTCTTCAAATGGAAAAGATTTTTTTACTTGCTAACTAGAACACAAGGCCTTTATCTGCAGACTGTTACAGAAAGTTAAGAGTACATGCAATTAAGCAATCTCAGAAGTGATCTTGCATTACCCAAGGATAAAGGAGACAGTCTTGTTGCTATGTTAGGTACTAGGCTACCAGGGTACACACTTCCCTTCCCATTTTCAATGCTTCTAGCCATCACATCTTTCAGTCAGCAAGTCTACACAACTGCGGTTCTGCTTCCAGCCTTGAAATTTCACTCACAAGAGCAAAGAGCTCATAGCCTGATACAAACAACATTTTTAAGTGAAGAGGCTGATGTAATGTTACTTAAAACTTGGCTTCCCCTGTTATTCTGTTAAGACTGTCCCAAGAAGACCTCTCTTGCAAGCTGATTATACTTAATTTGCCCTCAACTTAATACAAAACAAACCATCCATAAAACCACGACAACCTCAATTTAACTGCCTTTAACAATACTCTGGAATTTATTTAGTGGTCAAGCCAAAGTTGGACAAAAACTTGCATCAGGTCTTGAAGACAGACTGTATGAGACAAGGTAGGTATGGTCAAATATTTGACTTCAAGTGACTTGATTACTATGTTTTTTCCCTTTTTGGAGAAGAGGGCTTTGCTGTTTATAGGTTTCCAGCTGAACCACTCTCCCAAGAGCGGACACAGATGAGTGATTGAAGCATGAAGTCTGTTGGCAGCAGGCAGCAATACACTTCTCTGGTCTGATGAGTTTGGTACGGCAGCTTTTCTACTCCAAACCCCTGGACTCCTGTATTTCAGACACAAGCAAAACAACCTTGGACAATGTCATGTTGCTTGCATGCAACTCCTCTGCTCCCCCTAAACCAGCACAAGCCATTGTAGCAACTTGATTTGAGTGAACAGGCTGTTTAAGGGAAACCAGAATGGGAAAACAAGTCCAGACATCTTTCCCTCAGAAAAACCAAACTTGTGTAAGCTGGTTGAGTGACATACTTGGTGTGGAATGCATGCTAGTTTATGCAGTATCAGTAATAATAATTTGTGAGTACATCAGTATAGATTTTTATTTATTCTTCTATTTAATACTACATGTCTCTTTCTTCACAGATACTGCACCTGCCCACTGCCGCCTCTCTTTATTGACAACAGGCTGGATATAAGTATTATTTACATTATATTGTCACATGTTCCTTGCCAGTTAATGAATCTGAAATTGTCAGCCTATGGGTACTGCAGCACTGTCTGAGATCTTCATTTTACTTTTCTGTTCAGCTTCCAGAAAAAAATGGTCAAGGAAACGGAGATTTAGAGTTAATACGAGATTCCTGAACGCTCCTCACTGGCAGAGGGGTTGACTTTGGGCAATTTCTAGACAAGAAGTGTCCACTAGATCCCTCTATGCAGATTTGTGGACTGCTGTACTTCTGCAACACAGACATACAGGAAGGAAAAGACAGGTTAAAGAAACATCCAGACTACACACTCTCTGCTCTCCTGGCAACTCTGCCCAAGGAGCCATTAAGAATACATAAAAAGACTGCACATTTCCCATGAAAGAGTGGTGTTAAAGGCTATGGACCTGTGATTCAAGTGTGAAAACTGACTTCACGCCATTCTAAAGTGGGACATTGAAACTAGTAGGTGGATTTAAAACATCCTTGAGAAGAACCTATCAGAGAGGACACAATCAATATAACTCTTGTTTTTCAGACAGATAGAAATTGACACCACCTATTTAAAAATCCCATTTATACTTATCATCTCTATAAGAAAACCAGTAAAAAAGTCAAAAATATTTACAGGAAAACATAGGTTCACCTGGCATGTTTTTCAACATGGGTATATGTAGATCCAGAGTACATGAATGAGTTTCTTTCACATCTCTAAGCACTGAGCTAGGAGAGGCCCAACTCTCCTAAAAACAGCAGCAAAGCTGAAACTAAATACACAGACCTGTGAAAAACAGAAATGAGCTGCTCTCCTCCCCCCACCCTCCAAAAAAAGGTTGGCATTGCTACTTCTTTGTTCAGTGGGGAAAACAGAAGGAAAAAACATGTTCCTTTCAATGACTGTTCACTTACATCAGGTGCTTGTAGCAGCAGTACAAAACACAATACTTTTATGATTAACAAAATGAGAAACAGGGTAATAGCTGACAGACATAGTGTTGGCCATTAGGAAGGCATTAAAAATCAGGAAAAGTGGAGTTCTTAGAAGTCTTTTCTGGTGGGCAGGAAGAAGAAAGGAGAATCTCCAATCAACACTTCTGTGACTTCACTTCAGAGAATTCCCCTATCAAAGGTTTGAGTCTTCAGATTTCCTGGAGGTTTAAACAGAAAGAGCCAAAGACAACAAAGATACTACACACCTAATCTTGCTCAGTGGTATGTTACAACAGGGCAAGCAGGGATTTTTTTTTCCTTTAGAATGCCTTCTGCAATTGCAGGTTGCATGCCTTCATTTGTACTGGGAGATGTGTGAAATTGTGGATATTAATGTAAACATTTACTCCAGTAACCATTAAATTTCTCCATTATGATACAACATACTAAAGTGAAGGCAAGCTAATCCTTTGCTGAAACCGAAGGCAACTTGCAAAGCCTTTTTGAGCAGCAGTGAGCACAACAAACGCCTACACACTCAACAGTCACTATATGAATTAATTTTTAACACAGGAATCTTCTTTTCAGCCTATGGTGAGCCTATGCCAGCACGCTAAACCTCAGCTACACAGTTTTATGTACCAATGCCACACCAACAAGACATGCTGACCATTTTTGGACTCTCAGTTACATTACCTCAGGTAGCAGCAGTAGGGAATGCCAAGCAGAAATAAGACATCCCCGTTTGAGAGTTGCCTTAGAGCATCCAAAATCAACACTGTTCAAGATAGACGTATTTTGTGCAGTTATGGCCTCTTCCATTAAGGAAATCCCTGACAGCACCACACTCTCAGATTCAGCAGCACTGCTATCAGCAGACAGGCATAAAATAGATATGCCACCAGCCCCCTCCAGAACTTAGATTCCATTTTTCATACAGGTTAAAGTGAATAAAGAATAGGGGCCACACTACTGCTATCAAAGCGGGCCACTCTCAAACTCGGAATTATTTCCCCTTTCAGCTCTCATGAGAACTCTGAACTTAGTCATGATGTATTATTTAAAGAGGTCTCCTCTACTCAAAGTTAGCTTGAAATGTATTTTATCTGAACTACGCAAAGACCAATGAGGATGATTTATGCTTCCAATAAGTTGTACCTCAAAAGACTTCACAAAGCTACCTGCTTAACGTAGTCACTAAGAAACAAGCTGGTAATTCAGCAAATCCTTAATAAAACCATTTAATGAATGGAGTAACAGTAATTAACTCATTTGCCCAATGCCACAAAGTGGTAGACTTGAAGCCAGGAGTTTTCATAGACTCATGGAATCATTTTGGTTGGAAAAGACCTCAGACACCATGAAGTCCAATCCTGATCCAATCACTGCCACGTTACCACTAAACCATGTTCCCAAGTGCCACATCCACACATTTTTTGAATACTTCCAGGGATGGTAATTCCATCATCTCCTTCACAGCCTGTTCCAATGCCTGACCACCCTTTCAGCGAAGAAATATTTTGTAGCACTGAACCTAAACCTCCCCTGGTGCAACTTGAGGCCATTACCTCTTACCATGTCACTGGTTACCTGGGAGAACAACTCCCACCTCACTACAACATTCCCTCAAATCTCCCAGACTAAACCATGCTTATCTTCACTTAATTATGAAATTATTATAAAAAAGTATGATTTGCCTTTAACCTCTCATCAAGGTGCACAACATCAGACCATGGAGACTCATTCTTGGTGCTGTTTAGAGTGTGGGAGCACATTACGTGTACCGATACACAATGATGGAGCACAAGGCAAATACCTTTGAAGGATATTACAAACACATATATAGATTTCTCAAATGCCAAAAGTACATCTTCTTTTGTCTTCACCCAGGATCTCAAAAAAAGAAAAGCAGTCATACTCATGTGTCACTCTTTAAACTACTTTGTTAGTAGAGATTAAAGCCAACTTTCTTCCCCAGTTCCTAGTGAAAAATGCTACGAGTTTTCTAGCACCATTAAAAATCTCAGTACTTTCCAAGCATTTCAACTCTAGAGAGGGTATGATCTGCAACCATATTCACCCATGTGACATCCAACAGATTTCCCAACCCAGGTCTCAATTTGTTGAGATGCTTGCCATAGTGATGACATGCACTGCCATCTTGTGTTATGGTTTAGAACTGAAAAAGTCTGAGAAGCTGGGTTTCACACACGCTACCAGCTTCTGCTCTTTTAACAGCAATTTCTTCCCCAGCACTGTTCCACATGAGGAGTCTCTCCAGTAACATTACATATATATATGTAAAACTAAGATCTAACTCAGGCTGCAACAGGTGCAAGCCCCCATGATACCAAGGAATGAAGTTCATTCTTCTCCACTAACTGATGCAGGTGTTTTCAAGAGCACACAGTATTTTAGTTTTGCTGGGACAGCTGGTGCTGAGTGGCATGGATATTACCTTTTAGGTTTGAGCTGCTATTCCTCCAGCACAAGCAAACAAATCCATTGACAAACACTGCATTGACAAAAAATGTGAGAGGAACCCATAAATCTCTTCCTCAACTTTAATGTACAGAAGATTAATAGATGTCCCTGAGTTATATTTGACAAACAAGTATTGTTCTCAAAATCTCCTCTGCAAGAGGAGAATAAGGGTTCACTTCCCTACAATGGCTACATATAAGCTGAGCAACTATTTTCTGTACCAGGAGCACATATTGGGATAGGAGCTCCAGAACAGAAAAGAGGGATGTGAAGTTGTAGATATTTCAGTGGTCTGCAGCCAACCCAATCCTGCTACATCTGTGTCTCACAAGGGACATGAAACAATCCTCTGTCAAACCTTCCCAAGTCCAAAGCTGAGTGTAATTACATTGTGTCTTGCAATTCAGTCCCAAGCTGGGGGGGTTGGATCACAGAAAAATATGTTAACAAGTAGAAGAAAGAAAACTGTGCAATGGTTTTGAGAAAAGACATTAATGGGCTTTGAAGCTGTATTGTACTCTTAAATATGTGCTGAGTGGAAGATCCGTTTTCTTAAACAAAAAAGAAAGACTGCCTGCCTTACAGTTTGGGTATGGTTATCTAGAAGTAAAAAAGCTTCTGTTGTCTTTATTCTGAACAGAGTATCAGAGAACCTTTACAAGTGTGCTATCTTTACACAGCTTGAACTAAACCACCCATCTTCTTTCTCACTGGGCATACTGTGGAACTGCAAACCATTTGCAGTTATATGCAGTTATATATGCAGGTATAACAAACTATATTGTTAACCATTTAGCTGCCAGCAGCACTGGACCTGCCTACTTCATTACTGCAACTGATACTAAACTAGAAATTTTTGTACTGCCTTGTTTCGCACAAATTATCCACTGAAACAGAAACATTACAGTAATTCACAGAAACTTAGTTCCAGCAATCAGGAGGCATCCTTCTTGCTCTGGTGATGGTTTTTCCTATCATGTGAGTTGGCAAACAGAGAATATGTAAAGTTGATAAGGCTTCACTGACCAATTTTGACACAAGCTGAAATGCAGTTTACAAAATTGTTTTGTGTGTTTCTTTCTTCCCCTTCCCCACCCATGCAGAAAAAAGCAAGACACAAGTCATCTGCCATACTAATGTATTCCATCTTTCAAAAAGAAAGACATGATTTTAATATTACTTAACAATATGTTAAAAAAGTAGCCAGTTAGGCTTCAGTGTTAATACAATTATACACTCTATAACAGATTTGATAGTGTGAGTACTGTTCTTTTTTAAATTTTCTCATTCTGCAAGTATTCTTACACAAGCCGGCTACAAGTCAGGAAGAAAAAAAATCAAAACACAAATAGCGTAACTTGTACACTCTTAAACAGTAGATTGTGAAAGAACTGAGGGAATACTTGTCCCATAAGAGCCTCTTTTTCATGAAGTCATGTCAGGAGAATTCTGGAGCAGATGAAAGCACAACTGACTAGGTCCATTCCTTTGTCAGGAGTCAGAATGACAAAACATAGCTAGATGCAGAAGTGACAGGAGCCACTGCAGATGATGCAACCTAGTATTTTGGCCTCCACCCAAGCCTAAGCAATTTAAAGTCTCTGAGGCCAAGGCATTCAGAAGGAGTTGGAAAAGAGCTATTGTTCCAACTCCAACGGCATACAGCTACAATCAAGTAAGTCTCACTCACAGACTACAAGCACACAAGCTAACAAATTCAGGTAGAAAGTGGCAATTTTTCAGTCCGCAAGAATTATCAGGCCAAAGGGTTCAGTGCAGATCCACACAGCACTGGGGACAAGGCAAGGCAGCACTGGCTCAAGACCAGATAAGCTCTCAGCACAGCAGGACAGGTAAGTGGAGTTGTCGTTCATTGATTCCTGCAGGGTTCCCTCCCTGTATTGTGTCATTTCAATGTGCAGCAAAGGTGGTTTTTTTTAAGCTAAAATTGGACCAGTTGATGGAAAGTCTCTGCCTTGTCTGTCTGGCAGAATCCAAGCAGAATCTGAAAAGAGAGAAAGCAATAAAGTGAAACCAATATACTTGAAATCAAACCACATTATCCCTCTTTTGGAGAGAAGCTCTCATTCAGAAGGACTAAACCTCTTAACAAAACCATACACTAAAAAAAAATCACTTATCCATCACTTAAATACATCATAAACCAGTTACTTTTAACACCACTGGATTATCAGGATTAAGTGAAAGAGGTAGCAAAGAATGCTGTACATTCAGCAGCACAAAAGCAAGTTAAATGTCAACTAGAAACAGAAATGGCATTGCTGTATTCATCAAAAATTTTGAAAGGGTAAGAATGAGTGGTAGATGGTGTGTAAAGCAGCATCACCAATAGCATGGAACACTGCTGCTTCTCTTCTTAATACAGCAAAGCTACACGGGAGACAGACCCAGGGAAAGGAAGTCTCTTTATAATACGGCAGATAAGTAGCTCACATGCCTGGAAAAAACACCCCTAGAACAAAAATCCTCTTATTTGCTTTCACTGACCACAGTTTATGGAATAACTCTGGAAAAAGTTGCCACATGCAGGCCTTTCAGGGACTGTTAATCTGAGCTGAAGAACTTCATTGAAGTAAGGTGTATGTCGAGGCTAAAGGCTGCATGACTGCATCAAAGCAGTGCAAACCTCTCTCTGGAAGGTTACACTGCTTCTGTAACAACTGAAAGCCAAAAAAAGGGGGGCAGACAGAAGGAGCACAATAAAACAGGTGCAGTGGAAGGTTACAGTCGGACTTATTTTGTTCTTTCTGTGCTAAAGTTAGAAGCAGGGTGCAATATTAATCATGATGTCAGGGGGTAATTAAAGTATCCATCTATTATACCACTGCAAAGCAGGAAGAAAAGATGATGAATGAATTATGAGTGAAAAATATGAATTCAGTTGGCCTGTGCAGCTCATTGCCATGCAGGGTTACTAAAACAAGCCATGCTTCTAGCCTTCCAAGTATTATGCTGGGAATTATCAAATGGTAGAAAACCTAGGCATTAAAGGTGCCTTAATGGCATCAAGTAGCTGTTTTTCTCCCCTAAGACAGCATTTATCAGGGCTTTTCAGGTACCTTTTCTAAACAGGTATGCATAAAAAGCTAGACAGTTACACACACTTCCTAATAGATGACAGTAAAGGAGTAGAGTCCACCAATTAGGGAACAGATTACAAAACAGCATGCTTTAAAGTGCTAACTCTTCAGTTGGAATCACATTTGACAAATTTATCCCCAAAATTCAACTGCACTAGTAGAAGTATAAAACACACATGTAGAAATGTATCATCCATCCTATTGAGAGTCAATAACTGATGAACAGAACTCTCTATTTACTGCAGATATTGCAAACTTTCAGGAAGCTAAGAATATTCCATAACAAAGGCTTATGCTGTATCAACATTAGCAGTATATAACACATGCCATATTTCACCTGTAAAACCTACATTTTGATTTTAAAAAAATCCTTTAATTGGCACCGCTCAAAAAAATAATTTTTAAGACCAGAGACCATGTACATGTGACAATTTCATTGTCTTGCACATTGTAACTCCATAAATAATCAGATATATGCATTTTGTAGCAATAATAAGCAGCAGTTGTACTCAGTTCTTTTAAGACCCAGACACATATTACATCCCAGGCATGTAGCCTATGAAAACTATATAAATTTAGAAAAGAAATACATATTGAAAGTCCTTTCTTGTAACAAATGGCTTCTGAAATACTACTGTTGAGTCCTAAATTATTTAATTGCAGGAAATGGAGTTATGTGTGACATTACAGATTTGGCTATCATAATGAAAGGCTCACTAGATGTATTCATGGGGAACCAGCACAACCAGACACCACTGAAGAACAGATTTCAGTATTATGGAAGAACATGTGCTACACTATTTAAATATGAGCTGTCTCTCATATTTGATGAATTTAGAGCTAACTAATACCACAGAATATTCTGAGTTGGAAGGAACCCATAAGGATCATTGAGTCCAACTCTCAAGTGTGATGCACAAATCCCCAAATCATCCAAAAAGTACAGAAGAAAAAACTTCCACAAGCACAGGTTTATATTATTCTTTCACTGTCACTGTACTAGGTCAGATGAATGAGGCTTTCAGCAACTTGTTCTAGTGGAAGGTGTCCCTGCCCATGGCAGGAGGGCTGGGATGAGATGGTCTTTAATGTTCCTTCCAATGCAAACCACCCTATGATTCTAGGATAAGCATCTCTTCTTACAGGCATAAGACACTATCTCACAGTTATACATCTCTACTTCATGTACAGTATAAAATTCCCAGCTAACAGCTTCTGTAAACAAGGAAGGAAACAAAATGAACAAACCTTTCTGAACTATCTGTTTGGAAACAAACCTAATCACTTTTTTTTTAAAAAAACCCCACCAATCAGTATTTGGCCTGTGTGGCTAATAAAGGAAATATTCACACAAACTTTGCTGATAAATAATGGTAATTGAAAATATTCTGAAGACCTTGATGAGAACCTGGGGGTCACATAGATAATTCTGGCACGCACTTCTGAATTTACTCTATTCAGCTAGGAGCTGTGCCCACAGATCACAGCTTTGGTGATTGTTACAGTGTTCAGAATGCCAGCTGTAACAGGATTTAATGTGTTACAACACAGGCTTTTCTGCCAGGAGTTAGTTATTAAATTGTGACTTGGTGTGGTGTTGTTTTTGCTTGTTTTACAACCATGACATATGGAAAGAAGCAACAACAGCTTTATGCACAGAGATTACAGCACTTCACCTTTTAAAATACTCCACTTCTCGTTCTGTTTCATCCATTTCCACGCTGTCTAGATCAATGTCTTTGGGTAGAAACACATCATCTACAAAGGAAAAATGATAACACTATGTTAGATTCCGTGGGGAAGGGGGAAGGAGAGAGGAAGAAGCTGCATTAAAGATGTCTTTGGAGAACTGAGTGAACCTCGTAGACTATTCATTATTCATATTTATGCTGAATTAATACACACTTATAATTAAAAAGACACTTCTTAAAAAACCTATACTACATTCTCTGCACAGACTTGAAGGAGTTACACTGGTAAAAAAGAAGAGATGATTTAACAGTAAATGTACTGATTGCACAGGCTGCAAAAGATACCATAAACCTGGAACACAGATAAGAATAACCAAATCATACAGAGGACTTGATTAATCAGATAGCTGGTCAATGCCTGAAATTCTTGGTCTTACTACTAAAAATGTAGCTCTAGAAACATTTTTAAAACAGTATTTATAAAGAAAAATGCTTTGAAACGTCTGAGCTGTAGAGCTGCTGTACTCCCTCTGGGACATGATGATCAGGCTGTGTCTGCAGGAGTTTAAGTCACACTAGCAACCATTAGAATTTATATAAAAAACCCCCAAACCCAAATATTTAACACATTAATGTGTGACTTGAATTGTATGGCCTCAGCTACAGCAAAGAAGTCACCACAGTGCCTGTTGGTATATTGTACTATCTCAGCATATGGTTCTCTTCTGGACTTTAAAAAGAAATGCACCAGAAACCACACATTTTAGTAGAAACCAATGTGACCATTTTCCTCTTGAAGTTTCTTTCTCACTGCATATGCACTCCAGTCTCATTTCTGAAGCAGCTTAACAATACATTCCAAAAAAACAGGTGAGACAAAGCAAGTAACCAAAACCACCAAGTGCACACCTGGACTACAGAATCCTTGAGATTATGAGAATAGATGACTCATGGTAAAGAAACTTGTGGTAATTTTAAAAGTTGCATGTATTTGCTATTCAGCTTACTTCTGAGGAAGCAGAAAGCCCTACAAACATGGGCCTCCCCTAGCACTCCTAGATTTCTTCAGTCTTTTTATAACAAGAAGTAAAAAATACTCTGCCAGAAAAATTTTTTTTAAGAAAGAGATCTCACCAAAAGCAGCAATATTTGCTGCTTTAACACTTCATTTGAAAACTCAGTTAAAACCCTCTAGCTTTGTTTCCCTCCTTTCATGTTATCTCAATTACTCTAGTTCTACTTGTTTTTTTTCTCAGTACAATTTTTGTGTCTTTGCTAGTTTGGCACATCAACCCTGTATCTTAAAAAAATTATAACTACATGAAAAATCGTGTATTAGAGTATCTTTCTTATAGCTCTCAAGTCAGAACTACTTAAAGTAAAAATCCAGTCCCAAATCTACAAAAAACAACACAACTTTTTCTTGACAAATTGAGAAACATGTCCCTGTATTTTTTCACATTTAAACATTAAGTTCTGGAAATTTTAAGTACACTTGACTTAAGCAAGAGGAAAAAAAATGGTGAGGGCAGGGAGGAGGACAAGATGCAGGAAAGTACCTGCATTCTCCTACAGAAAACACCCTCTTCCATATTTTCTCCTTAAAATGTCTCCAGTCTTCTCTTTCTGCTCCCAGTTTTGGAGTTCTGTCTTGCTCCAATCACTGGAGTACATTCTTCTTGGTAAATTAAAAGAGCCAAAACCCAAACACCACAACAGAGTATGGACAAGAACTAAGGTGTCAAACAAAATGTATCACTGCTCAACTGACAGGGAACGGAAACATTAGGCATCAGATTTAAAAACAAAGATAGTGGGCTGACCCAATCCAACCATGAAATCACTAAAAAAAGCCCCTAGCAACCAAGAATTAGCTTTCCATTTTTGTAACAAAGCTTAACAAACATAAGCATTCCTAAACACTGGCAGAGACTGCCAAGGCACGAAGGTTTCCTGTCTTGATGTGCCTTCCAGTCAGAATGGCAGTGAGAACTGGTGTACGTGGGATTTATGCAACATTACCACTCAGCTACAGGAGATCCCAGGGGAATGACCAGGTGCTCCAAGCAGACATATCCATCCCACAAAATTGCCATCCCAACTGGGAGTCCCAGTAGGGATCAAGGATGTGCAGGAATAAAGAGGTGCCTGAGAGCAGCAGTTTGACTATTGCACTGACAAAGCCAATGGGCCAGAATTGTGTGTGCTTCTCAGCTCTGGTGTTAGCTATTAGATACGTTCAGGCAAATAAAAAAGTAAGCTGGAAATAAAATTATTCAAGTGCAACTTGCTTGACTTAACTCAGTCTTCTATGGTTTTATTATTTCTGAGAAATAATAAAAAGTTCTATTTACAAGAATGAGCTAATATGGAGACCACACTCAACTTTATCAACTAATTAACATCCCACTACAGCTTTTCACTCTGGCAAATAAAGAACAGTAAATTAGTTTCTGAATTAACTTACTTACCTGTTGATGTAATTAATATAAGAAAGGAATTATTTCCACTGAAAAAAATGCATATTTATGCACGAATTACCATTCTTTCACTGCAAAATCCCCTTATTGCCTTTGCCTAAAGAGTAAGACTGATTTCATACTATACTCTTAATGCTGTATGAGAAACAATCTTGCTTTTAAAGAAATTCAAAATGGATTTCAACATACTATTGAACTGAACAATGTATTTATTTCAAGTAAGAAAAGAAAGCCAGTCTCCTGGAAAGCCTAACTGACAAAACTCCCCACAAAACCTAGAGCATATGTTTATTCATTTGTTCCTGAAAGCATTCTGTGCTTCTTAACTAAAACACTATCCATCTCTTAATTGTTATTTCGATGACTTGAGTATTCCTGACAGCAGTTTTTCAGTTTCTCTGATTTACATTGGCAGGAATGCCTGAAGATAAATATGTCAAACTTCTGGAATTAAATGGTAAGAACAGAAAATAATCTGAGTTCTTCAACTTCCTTACACACTTACCAATGGAATTGTTGATTTTGTCCCCCTTTTTCTTCTTGTTTTTCTTGTTCTTGCCTTTTGGTTGAGGAGAATCTGCAAGTATTAGCTTATTATTTTGCTGCTGTTCACTTGGTGATGGGGATTCACTTGTTACAGGTGGTTTCTCTTCCTTTACATGGTTCAACTGTTTTTTGTTGTTATTGTTTAATTTCTTCTCATCTTTTTTAGGTTCTGCAAGTGTTGGGAGCTCTGCCGCTTTTGCTTTGGATTCTATTTGGTTTCTGGTTTTAGTCTGAATCTCAGCTGCTTTGGGGAATTCAACAGGCTTTTTCACTTGTTCAACACACTGTTTGTTCATCTGTTTTAGCTTCTGTTTACTGTTTCCTTCTTTATGTTGATGCATAATATCAAGCAGAAAAGAGAGGGGCTCATGCTGCTTTACACTGCCCTCTTTCTGATAGAGCAGCTTGGAGTCTCTAGTGTTTATGGGATTGGACAGTTCACAGCCCGTCTCTAGAACTGGCCTCTGTTCTGTGTGATTCACATGTCTCGACAGTGAACCAGCTGAGGTTTCTATCTTTTCTGATTGCTCAAGGGTACCATTCTGAATGTCTTCAGGTGCATTTGGGACAGGTTCCTTCACTGCCTGGCAGTTCCTAGTGAGCAGGTCTGCCTTCGGACAGTCCTTACTTGTTCTCTCTTTCTTCTTTTTCTTTACAGCCCGCAACTGCTGAAGCTCTTGGAGCCGTTGTAATTCCTGTTTCAGCCTCTCTTCTTCCTCTTCCTCACGCCGCCTCTGCTCCTCAAGCAACTGGTGATGCTCCCTCTCCCTGGCTTCAGCTTCAAGTCGAGCTTTTTCTTCAAGCTGCAAAGTAACAATAGTTACTTTGAAAGTGACAAATATTTTGGACATTAAGGGTTTGAGGGATTATTACTACATTTCTTTAGGGACATTATAAATCCCAGGATGTAAACATATGAACATACTTAATCTGGAAGTCTGCAGAGCAAGCAAATAAGTATACAAAGGCTGCCCTTTTAAATACATTACAATCCTTTCCCTATTCACATTTTCTATGTTTCTGTAACTCATTTGACCACTGTTAATACCAACTGTTCATCTTCCCTACTGCTAAGCCTAACTTCATGTCAAAGCCCTCCATAGCCACAAAGCATTCAGCTTCCTTCTCAAAGACTGCACATATTTCTAAGATAACTCAAGTTTGCATCAGGTTGTATCATTTACCTGTTCTCTTGCTATGGTAGCAGAGTGGCTCTGTTTCAGAGATCAGCAATGTTAAGAAGAAAAACCATTAAAAACATTCTGCACCAGAACACTAAGCAAATAATAGTTACATTAGAAGTTGTCAAAAGTTCTAAGGATGGCAGTTTTCCATTGTCAGCCATTAGTTCATTAACCAAAACAAAGACATAAGGGATTTATGCCATTACTGCCTAAAACTTTGCTGTGCAGCATTCATCCTGCATCACTAGCAAAATGAAACAAATACAACGAGAACAACCATGACCATTTATTTTCTTGCACATTTAGAGGCACCTGTATGGCATTACTTTTTCACAGTGACAGAAGTCATTCAAAAAATGAGAATGACTCATGAGAATGACCCCATGGGAATTTTTCCACTTTTAATGCTCAAACTACACTGTAACAGCAAAGTGAATTTTGCATTGCATATTTTACAAAGTTAATTATTATTTATAAATAATCCACTAAACCCTCAAGATGCTGAATAGTGCTACAATGTGAACATAAAGAATTTAACTTGTGAACATCAGGTCTTCCAAACCCACGGAAGCATTTAAAAAATGCAGAAGTAGTGCCAGAAGAAAATCCACTAACAAGAAAATATTTACAGTGTGATCACATAACATGCTTATCAGAAATCAAAAACAATCAGCAACCAATCACATTGTGCCTTGAACTTTATACTTATGGCTGATACTTGAATTGCTCTAAGAAAAGGTTTCCTGCCTGTTCCAACTTAAAAGAAAAGGATATTTCCTCTGCTATTCCACTTTTGTTTTTCCTCTATATTATCCTCAGCAAATACTGCTTCCAAAATATAATTTCACTGTTACACACTGGAGTTTTTTAGAAATCTTTTTTGCCAATTTTCATTTGGAAAGCAACCTGTAATTTTTTTCTTTCCTGCCCCCTCTCTGCAGCTCACCACTCCAGCTTGGGATAACCCTTTGTGTCATCACGTGGCACTGCACTTCACCTCTGTCAATCAGGACAGCAAGGTGCTCAGTGCAATTATTCTAAAAATACCAAATCGCAACTCTTCCTCTCTCATAAAAGCACTGACTTATGTTTTCCTGGCTTCCTACAGAGATACCTTATCAAAACCATTATCCCAGTACAGAAACACTGACTTTCTAACTTCACCTGCTTTTAAATGTCAATGCTATGAAACAATAAAATTTGTAACATTTCTGATACTCAGAAATAACCTTCTGAAGTGTGGGAAATTCCAACAGAAAGCTGACTTGCACCAAAACACATGACAATGGCATTTTGAGGAATCCTCCTAGTCTAGTACATAACTCCTCAGGCAGCAGCAGAACAAGTAAGCCAGTTGTGTAAAAACAAACTGGCAGTGCACCACAAACTACAGAGAAAACAATTACAGCATTAGGATAAATCAGTACACAGTGGCATACTTAAGGGGAGTGCATAGATTCAAAAATGTGAGGTCTAGGATAAACATACTTTTATGTCTTACCTTTCTTTGCTTATGCCTGGCTCGCTTGGCTGCACGAGAACTGCTTACTGGTTTGGTTTCAGAGCTGTTTATAAATTGTAGCAAGTCTTCCACCTTTCGATGGTCAACAACACTTTCCCTTTCAGAGATCTGATCCGGTTTCTTCGGCTGCTCCTCTTTCCTTTTTGTTAAACGTAAACGAAGCTTTTCTCGCATCTCTGCATAATTTCTACTGGTTGGTGCAGCTGGAGGCTGAAGGACACGTGACAAAAATTTAGTGACTAAATGGAAAAATTTCACTGACTTAATGCTTTTGAAATTTCAAAATACTCTCCCTTCAAATTACACACGAGGTCCAAACCTGACTATCAACTCATTGTTTGTATGTGAACCTAGAGTGTATTTAACAGGCAACAGACCAGTCAGACTTGGTGCTGGCTTCTGAACTACATTTTCCAGCTGAAAAAAACAGCTTATCTTGAGGAGGATGGCAAGAGTGAGAAGACAAAGAAATAACCTCTAAAAGCAAGAAAAAAATACTGTGACTTTTATTTCCATATTCTCTTGTGATTGGTATGTTGTATTTCAAAATTTCAAAGGTGCAGACGTTTGCTCTGTTTTTACTTCCTATGAAATCTGTTTCAGAGGTTGGGCTACACAGGCCTCTGGGCTCTACCTAAGTAGGGCTGATTATCCTGCACTGAAGCCTGCCAGCACCCCCCCCAGCAGAG
Source organism: Sinosuthora webbiana (assembly GCA_013397395.1). Lineage (NCBI taxonomy): Eukaryota > Metazoa > Chordata > Aves > Passeriformes > Sylviidae > Sinosuthora > Sinosuthora webbiana. The sequence continues at coordinate 909,172 of VXBN01010679.1, forward strand.
TCCCATCAACAACTTAACACTGCTGCAAACGGAATCCTTGCATCATGTTCCATATCTGGATTCCCAACCGCTGCTCCTGCCTCTCAACTCCTCACTGCTTCTCCCCTCCTTACCCTCTCTGCTCCTGTACCAAACCTGGTGCCCCACCTGTTTGCAGCTACACCAGTTCAGCTCACTAAATCAGCAAAGTAAAGCCTATTAACTTAAAAATCCTGTTGCGTTCTGCCACTTCAGCAAAATGAATAACTTACTGTGCAGTCAGGTAACTATCAAACACAAATCAAGTATGGACATGGTGGGAACATGCAAAGAGAAGTGGGATCCCCTCTCTGGCCCCTTTAAACCCCCCCAGGGCAGGGGGTTTTAAAACACTTGAAGTACTAAGATGAAACTGACCAAATACATGGCAAATAAACTGAGTTTTTACTTCAAATAGGAAAAATGCCAGTGACTCAAACTGTACCAGTGAACTGATTATGAAAACAGGCTATACATAGATTTTACAAGTTAATAAAAAATTAATGTGTTATATTTTAGCTAACAATCTAGAGTACTTTCTCTTTTTTTTTTCTCCTTTGTAGAAAATCATATTAAAGTGAATACTTTGAGTATTGCTACTGTTACAGATGGCAGACTAGCTCATAAATTGCCATAAAGATTTAAACTAATACCCTATATAAAGCATACTTTTACCCAACCTCATCACATTAATTGTAACTACAGCACCACAGAGGAGCAAATGAATTTTGTAAAGTTATTTAAATGGATCAATGCCTCCTGTTTGCAGTTGCAGTCAAACACGGCATCTATTATCCAAGTCAGTTGCTTCCTAAATCTTCTAGTCATTTTTATTGCTCCTAAATGCTTTGAACGGGAAAGGTTTATTTCAATCCTTCATTTCAAAGAGGAAAATTACTTTTTAACTCCTTTTACAACTTCTTGAGCGAGTTCCAATGCCATCCCCCAAGATGCACTCTCATAAATCACATGGAACCGATGACAAGTAAGTGACAAAAAAGCAAACAAAAGCAATTTAAAATACAAAAACTTACTCCTCCATGGCCGAAGAACTCACAGTAACAGCAGTCACAGTATTTTCCTTCCTTCTGATTTGTGGAAGTTGAGGTACTGGAGCTGTGCTCTGAACAGCTATCTTCATCCTGGCTCTCCTCTCCATCGTACTGCTGATGATCGTACGTGTTACTGTTCTCACAGCGATGGCCCTCACAATCAGGATCACTATGTTGGAAAAAAAAAAAAGCTTATAAAACCCTAATGATAATAAATAAGGTAAATAACGTTGTTATAGATAAACTAATAATTTAAAATATATATATATATGTCTCTGCCTCTACCAGGAACAATGGTTCTCAAACTGGGGTATCAGCCACCAGTGATGCATCAAATCCTAAAGCCTTCATCTACTAGCTTGGAAATGGAGTCACTCAAAGCCTAGCGGAAGGAAAAAATGATATATAGGAAAAAGTGATCTATAAAAACTGAATTTAGTGACACTCTGAACAAGCAGCCTAGAGAGTTTTGGAACTGCTCTTCCTGGCTTTAAACAGGTAAAGTGTTTTAGAAGTAGTGACTCTAGCTTTTTAAATTGAATAGTTTTGAAACTGCTGCCCATCTCACCACTTATGGCATCAAGAAGGTTTCAAATGCAGTTGCAAATCTCCTGGTTTTAGAAAGATTTTCAAGCTCTTGACATAAAAAATCCAAGATGAGGTAAAACCTAAAAGTTCCCATTACTCTGTCTGCAACTTGATTTTGAAGGGGAAATATTAACACATCCCTTCAATAAGCAGGCACATGGCAGTTTATTCCCCCAGAGCTCTGTGTAACTGTGCAGACAACATTTCTACTGCCCAGGTCCTCTAAAACTGAAGTGATTTTGCTTCAAAAGAAAGTAGTATGAAAACAATCCCCTCTCTTGTCTATCATTAGTATTTCCTTGTTCTTATGTTAGAAAGGTGAAAACAGGCCATAGTCTGCCTTATCTACAGAATATGTATAAATCTTTTTTCTAACCTCACTCCCCCTCCCCAGAATGCAATCACTGCTTCTGGGTCTTTCTCAGGTTTTGGTTTTTTTCACAAACTAAAAATATCACATTAGCACCTGGAAACAATGATAAAAGGTTGGATTTCTACTTTGTCCATATTCAATTATCTCCCTGCACTAGGGTAAGAAAAATGCTTTACAAAATTGCAATAATTTCTTAAGTATGACAGAACAGTTACTTATCTTGAGGTATCATCAACAAAACCAGCTGATAACAGAAATAATGGCATTTTTAGAAGCATTTACCAAACTCTACCTAAATCTCACATCATCTTCTGAAAACTTACAGCAGCCAGGAGACTACATTCATAGCATCCATGATCACAGTCCTTCAGGTCACAGAGAGCTCAAAGCAATGACTCAACTGCTTTTCTGTTATGCCTCCACCCTTCACACACATCAAAGGGCTGGCACCATTGTCAGCCTGCCACAGTACATAACACTACCAGAAGATAGCACCAAAGTCCTTCCCACCTCCAAGACCTTTGAAAACCTTCAGAAATCACATCATCCTTCCACACTAAAATCACTGTATAAATGTGTATAAATGGGAGAACTGATATCTAAGAAGTCCAAAGTGTAGTCAGGAAAATGTGTCACTATGTGGCAGGTTTCAAGACCATCTATGACCTCTTTATATTTTGAGCTAAATCACAGACTAAGTTTTCACAGCTTTCCATTCCTGCTTGCCATGTAATGCCAAAATGACAGAAAACAGGTATGTTATACAAGAGGTTTGTGTCTCAGCAGCAGCCAACATTAACCAGTAATTGGAGTAAGAGAGAACAGTTTGACTTGTATATCCCAAGTGAGCAAACATCTGTTTTCAAGCCTCTAAATTCAGTAACTGGACTCCACAATGGAAGCAGTATTTGTGAAGTCTCACACCAAGTTACATACTCAGTATTTGCACTTTGTTTCACTTGCTGAACACAAACACCGCTTTCACACTACAACCAGTGGCAAAGAAGAAGAGGTATCTGTATTTTCATTTCCTATCTATTGTAAAAGAGAATGGCAAGAACAACAACAAACTTACCTGCAGACACTTGGTGGGGCACTTACAGAGCTGTCTGTGGTTGAAGTAGGAGGTGCAACTGTAGTAGGACAAAGACCTGAATGAGGATCCACAAATCCAGGGGCTGTTGCAGCAGTTTTGGGGAAAGAAGGAGCAGAAAGATTTGGAAGATGTGGTGTGGAGGCTGGAGACAGTGCAGCAGGAGACAGTGAAGGAAGGGATGCTAAACTGGTAGGACTATTTCGTGGTGCAACTGGCGCAGAATGTCTATGGTCCTCTTTATTAATATTGTGGAACACTTCACCTAAATTGGGGAAAAAAAGAAATCAGTTACAGTTAAAAATAATTAGAAAGTCCCAATAAACTATCCACAAAATCATACAAAGTGCTGTATATTCTCAGCTTCTATAAATATCAGCAGTACTTCAACTCATTTCTATTACCAATTTCAAACCCTAACATCAAGGTCTTTCACAAAGTTCTTCCATCCAGAAGTACAGAGACTAACTCAAGAGTAATAACAGCAATTAACAAAAATCATCAAGATGCATAATGTCACTAAATTAAACACTTATGTAAGTCCTTATGGTTAGCTAAATGTACTTGAGCCAGTTACTGAAGCTGTATGTGAGTTACAAATCCTTACCTATTGATGAAGGTCTCTTGGATGATACTTTGAACTGGTTGCTGCTTGACTGCACTGTAGTTGCTGTGCAGGAGACAGAAGAAGTGGCAGAAGAGGTTGCCATGACAACTTTATTAGCTTCCATAAAGGCATCCTGGAAATTGTACAGACATTTCTTCTTTGCAGCATTTTTTTTCTCTTTGCTGTCAGTAACTGCTGTTGTTTCGTTGCTAGATGTAGTAGGAAGTGCTTCGGGTCTTATTTCTGAGAGTGCCGGTGCTAATATATCGTTCCCTTCAATTGAAACACACAGAGTAATTAAGAATCACATAATTACTGCAGGGTCTTTATAGGCTTTAGAATTACACATTCAGTAATTCAGATGCAGACACAGGATATATTGTTGATGTTGGCTTAGTAGGATTAGTGAAGGGAATCCTCGTTTCCCCCTCTATCCTCCCAAATAATGTAGCTGTAACAAAATGTGCTGAGAAGTCTCAGAGCAGAATCACAAGTCCTAAAGACAGAATTCTAGGAATGTTACTAAATGTGTTAACAAGTAGCAAATGTGCTACAGATATCTTCATCCACTTATAATTTAAAACTTTTAATTGGACAACATTTTACATGCTAAATATATAATCTCCTCAATCTGAAATCCAGGTAGGCCACAAAAAAATATAAGATAGAACAACACATCCTTTTATCAATACAAAATGATAAACCATTTATTTATTTCTTTGAAATTCCAGTTAACAGAAACACCTTTGTGATAGACCTTCCAGATGAGTCTGCCACCAACCATCTCCTGGAACAGCTACCCACAACTACATTTGTAAATGGATGAGCTGTCCTACTGGGGAAGTTTTCTGGATGTTTTTAATGCCTTTCTTTTTAAGTATCACTGTAGTAGCTTGAACAACTTAGCAGCAGATGAGTCTGAAAAAGAAAGCCAACACACAAAACCCCCAAGCCTCCTTTTTTATACAAGTCAAATAAAATAAAAAAGGCTTTTTAGTATTTGCTAGGATGTGAATGGAAAGATTTCTCTCTCTCTCTCTCTAATTTTCCTTTTATTCTCTTTCACTTTAACCATTAGAATTTCCAAATGCTTCCTGGCTTAAATTAATCTTTTTCTTGATTTATGCCTCTGTCTTTCTGAATGACAATGCAGTTATCTGTGGGCATTATAAGAAGTAGGATAGAATGCCACTTTACCAGTGCTCTTACTACCCTGTAGAAATAAGGCAGGCTTTTGTGGAGAAATCTAGAAGTTATTTAAGTTTCCCTTTACTTGTCATTTCTTTAAAATACTAAACTCCTGAAGACAAACATAACTCTACAACGACCAAAGGTGAAAACCAGCACACTATTTGTTTGCCTTTAGCATCTTTTCCCCAGTAAGTAAGAATTTATTTTTCAATTTTCAGACCAACTGGAGTAGAAGGGGCAGCAAATCTGCCAGAATCCCATCTTATAAAACCATGGTGATAAAATCCACCATTCCTGAAAAGAAACATAAAACATAAGGCTTTTAACTAGTCAGTGTGAGGTAGTAACAAACCCTCACCAGGAATTGTATCAGGCAAAAACGTAGCAGGATTCCAGTTCTTGTCATTCATCACCTCTGAACCCCAAAGACTTATAAATTTAGAACTATTCCAATCTGGAGTGCTCCCAAAACAGCTTGGATAAATATGATCTTGGAGAGATGCATTGAATACTTGATGCTTGTTTGTATGATTCTGAACTGGAGCTGGTGGTAATGCCTACAACAAAAACAAAGAGTATTTTCCCCATTAATATTCTGTTTGCTTACACAGTCACTCCAACAGCAATATTCAAATCATACTGTTTTAATTGGGAAAAGCATTATCAAAGCATAATAGACAGTATTTCCCAGAATAATAAAAAGGCTGATTTGCTGATAATTAATGCATATATTACTCAGATTGTATGTACATATTTTACACTCAAAAAACATTGCTTTTAGAATCAATTAACTGAATAACTAACTGTAAGACAAAATATCCAAATCTCGAAAAATAGTTGTGTTAATATATAATTAAAAATAGGATTTGTATGAATTTAGAACTTGCTAGGAATTACTACCTTTCAAAGCACAAGCTGCCTAAACAAACTAATCTTCTCTGACATGACAATCATGACCACAGAAGGCAATTGTGAAAAAGGGATTACAAATACCTCAGCATTGAAAATAAGGGCAAGAGAAAAAGAAATAAAACACGTAAAACAAAATTTGATTATTTTCTTCCTTTTTTTTCATTTTCAAGTATTAAGTGATTCCTAACTTAAAATTAACAGGCAAGGAATACATCCTTTCCTTTTAAGAACCAACTGGGTGGAAAAAAAATGAAGCACACACTTTTTCTCATTTTATAGAGAAAAGTTGTTTGGGCTCACCCATTTCTTCTTGAAAACCTTCAGAAATCACAACCACCAAGAAATTGTTTATACACATTCTAAAATGAATTTTCTCCCAGAGGCCTCATGCAACATAAACATTATATTCAATGACTGCCACCTTTAAAAAGGCCAAGGAAAAGCAGGTTTGTTCTGTTTTTATACTAGATTTGATGCAATTTAAAAGTTATGCAGAAGTAGATATAGATATTTTTAATATTTGAGTCCAATGACAGTTCAGATATGAAACTCGAGGCCAAACGAACCACTCAGATATCTGGTCTCCCTTTTTTATAAAGAAGGATTTTCATTATCTGCCTAATGGTGAATGTGGGAGGAGCTGAAAAAACCTGCATTTAAGAAAATTTGTATACATGGGTGCAAAGAAACACTTAACATGGTTTCAAAAGAACAGCAATGGGTTCTTGCTGGCACATTGCAGCTACTGAACAGAGGTATGGAAGGGACACCCAAGACAGGAAAACCCGAAATGGATGTTAACGACAAAAAGAGCAATTAAGAGTCATCTTGGTGGACTATTCTACTCCTTGCAACCTTGAGCACTGGATCAGATCAGGAGATGACAAAGATGTACCTAATGACAAAGGCTTTGCTCCTCTCAGCAGCACCCACAGTTCAGCTGCTTTAAACATATGTGGAACAACATCCCCATTAATAGGAATGCTTGGTTTTGACTCATATTTCTGAGAAGCTGTCACTTGGTCCCAATTCTTGTTCCACACCTTTCTCTTGTTTATTACTGATGAGTTTAAGGTCAAAAGAACTTTGCAGAACCTGCAGGAATGCAAGTTCTATTGAATGACAAAAAACCCCTTACAAATATGAAGTAAGACTCCTATGTCTCTGTTTTCTCAAAAAAACCCAACAAACCCTAACCAAAAAAAAAGGAGAATTAACAAAAATTTTAACTATGAATCTCAGAATATTATTGCCAAAATGGAATGCTAATTTTTTCTGACATATATGAAATAAAGATTTAATTAGTTCTCTCACACTGACTGAAGTCCCATCACTGCTTCCATCATGCAAGACTCATTTGACTCAACATGCCTTCTATCACAGTGAAGACATTATCAGTCTTCCTGACAAAAAAATACTCTCAGCCATCCTGTACGAACCTTCCAGCAGTTCTGAATCTGTCTTACTCCCTTGCTCCTCTCCATTCCTTGCAAAAGGAATATTATAACCAAAGCACAATTTAAAGCAACTTTTCGTTGTTTCACTGATACTCAGTCATGCTGGTTTACACAGTTGTACAGAACTGTTTCTGGGATGGGGATGCATCCATCTCCTTGGTCAGGCTTACCTTATTGTGTGTGAAGGGAGAAGCAGTGTACAAGGTGGGATGGATGAGTGGGCGAGGCAGATGAGGAATCGTATGCAATGGTATATGTCCATGGATGTGAGGATAAAGGTGAAGTGCAGGATGTGCAGGTTTTTCAGGATTCATAAACTGGTGCCCTGCAGGCAGGCGTCCAGTTGCAAGTGCAGAGACTGTTAGTCCTGAGGCTTCTTGTTTGCAAACGTGACATTCACAAGCGTTTGGACCTTGGTCGGCCTATTAAAAAAACCCAAGGAAACCCATTAAAAATTCAGTCCACTCAACAGACATAAAATCTTAGTAATCAGTAGTATTATTTCATTTTGCATACATCAATTAATATTTTCAGAGCATTCACAGAATTTCTTCTAGTACCAATAGAAAAGCCTCATAGTGAAGCAAAAGCACTAATGAAGAATCTTTATCTTACTTAAAAGAATACCCTAAAAACTGAGAGATTTCGTACCATACAGAGATTTAACATCCACTATCAGTGACAACAAGCAAAATACTGATACAAACCTTGACAGCATTTGATCATTACTAGGCAATCACCCCAGTATAAAAAGAAAAAAATGAACTGGATTTATATTTTCCACAATTTTCCAAGCACATGGAAAAAAAATAGGTGTAGGAAGTAGTGGTAAGAGTTGATCAGCTGATAAAACTGGAAGCAATCCTCAGCTGCATTAGGCAGAGCACAAACAGCATGTCAAGGGAGGCAGTCTTACCACTCTGCTCAGCACTGATGAGACCAGTGCCAGACTCAGTTCTAAGCTCCCCAGTGTGAGTGACAAGGACACACTGCTGTCAGACCAGTGGAGGACCACAAAGATGGGAGCATCTGTCAAGGACCAAATGAGAGCACTAGGACTGTTCAGCCTCAACAGAGGAGACTCAAAGGCTCTTACCAGTGTGTGTTCCCTGACTGGGTGAGGAAGGGAAGAACAGAGAAGACAGGGCCAGGTTCCTCTCAGTGGTATCCCATAAAAGAATCAGAGGAAATGGATACAGACCGAAATACAGGAAATTCCACTCATAACACTCATTTGTGAGAGTGGCTGAACACTGGAACGTATCACCCACAGCAGTGCTAGAGCCTCCACCTGTGGTGGTACTCAAAACCCAACTGGACACTGTGCTGACCTCTAGAAAACTCTCTCTAGATGATCTTGCTTTGACCAGGAAGGCTGGTCTGGATTATCCAAATTCAACAACTCGGTAAATGCATGAGGCTGACAATTCTCATGAAAACTTCACAATCACACCAACCATGAAAAATCCACACTTCAGAAACTTGTACTGCTCTCAAGGTATCTGCAGCCCCTGCTATCTCAAAAGAACTCATGATTTAGAAGAAAAGCAGCCCCAGAAAGAGCAGCTCCATTTCCTTCAGCTCATTACTTTTTTCTGCCACTGCCACCTGACATTTCACTGGTAGATAATTTTACCAGTACCAATATCAAGATTACTTCCTAATTTCTCCTTTTTCCCACCAAAGTGGCAATTGACACTTTTCCAAAAATGTAACATTAAGTATTAGCTTTCTAGAGAAGAATTGGTAGGTGATGCTCTTCTTAAATACCCCTTCCTCTCAGAAACAAGTAACTTATCATTATCACTTAAAAGCATTACAGCCTTTAACACAAGGTATATTTTAACAAGTAACAGAGATTTCATAAACCAAATAAAATGACTGATTTTGTGTATAAAGAAAACAAAAAAATCCCCAACTTTATAATAAAAAAATAGTACTATCTAGAAATCAACACTAATCTACTAACAAATGAAAACGGAAAAAAGATTTCAAACAAACTGATGAGACTCAAAATCCAATTCTGACAAAGTGGGTACTGAAAAGGAATCCAATAGAAATAGAGAAACTGAGTAAATCAGCAAACCCAAGAAGTAATGCCAAAAAAATCTCAAATTCACACGACATGTACCAGTGAAATCGATCACTTAAATACAACACTACACCATTTAGCTCTGATTAGAAGATCAGACTAAAAAAAGAAAATCATTAAGAGTTCCTCAGAGTCATTCTGAGAATATTCTTATTCCTCAAAGAAAAGAAAAAAAGAGAAAGGCTAAATCCATCTTTTTATCTTGCATTTCAGTTTGCTTCCCTAAGGCAAGCAGACTTACATAATCTCATTTGATTTTCCACAACAAATACTGAATCTTTTCACCAGTTTCAAGCTAGTCTGATAGAGGTCTCACCACACATAATTTTTAATCACATTGGTCAGCCATACATAGAAAGAACACTCAACATACTTGCTGAAAGAAAATTAGTTTAATATCCTTTAACACATGAGAAAAAACTTCCCGTGGAAGGTCTTAAAACATCCTAACCAGAGGATAACATGTGCTGGGAGATAATTGTTGTCTAAGCTCTCAAAGGTGCACCAACATGGACCCTCTCATGCAATAAGAAGAAATAAAAGTGATGGTCTCTCTCAAAGCAGTAAGCCTCTGTTGTAGCTGCAGGGTAACTCAGATTGAAATCCATGTGGTTACAAAGACAAATCCATCAGATACTTTGCTTTGGTGCTCAGTTGTTAATGCAAACACAGCTACTTGCAGAGCAGATAGTCTAGGCATGGTTCTTTAGGTGGTCTGATGATCTCACAGTCAAGAGGTTCACAATCTTAAACCATTAAAAACAAACAAGCCAAACATCCCAAGACCCATGATGTTAAGTCATGCACCTGATATAAATATACAAGGTTTACAAGGGGAAAGGTAATCCTCAAATGGAATATGAAAGAAATATGTGTTAACTAAGTATTTATAACATCTACCCCCCCATCCTAATTCATTTCAAATAACATAACATTGAGATTTCGCAAAGACCAGGTCGATCTTGCAAACAGAAATGCCTGTTAGTTTATGTTTCTCATTCATACATGTAGGAGAACAAGATTTTCCCCTTTTCCTGAAGCAACTTTCAATAAAACTAACATATTTCAGGTTTTGACTGAAAGATTATTTGACATGACAGTGTAACAATTAGTTATTTTAGGTGTCATACTTACCTACTGACAACTTAATACTTTAAGATAAAAACTTAATTGATGATGTAAATGTCTTCTCACTCAACAACCACATTTCAGAAATTGATCTACTACAAGATGTTTTTAGATGACTGTACCTGCTGACTGGGGTAAGAAGGCGGTGGACTATCCATTTTTGTTTCATCTTTCCTTAATGCCCTTTTTCCTAAAGACGTTTCCTCCTTTTGAGTCCCTGGTGGTTCACCACTGCTCTCCCCATCTGCTTCTTCATCATCTGCTTCTGAGGAACTGCTGCTAGTACTGCTTACCTGAGGAGACTGGACAACATTACCTCATTAACACGGAGACATCAACATGGACAAACATCTCTCCAGTGAGCACATCCAAAACCCAGAAAAGAACAGGGCACTGTAAATGCTGTACCTCATCTTTCAATGCCATGTTCTCGCCGCCGCCGTTTAGCTCGCTGTGGATTCCATTCATGTTGGCCACAACCTCTGCATCGTCATAATTGTTCAGTGGGTAGATATCAGCAAATTTTGCTGATAATGGTGCAACATCATCATCATCACTACCACTGAGGGGAAAAGAGTGTTAGATAAATCACAGTGCTCAGTTACAGTGAAAGCAGCAAGAATACCAAGATGAAATAAAGCTGAGGGCATCCCTTGTATAAATGTTCCAATTAGGAGTCAACAGATGGTGTTCCAAGTTGTCCAACTGAATTTACTTTTTCGAGCAAGTAAAATCAAACAACCTGCCACATAATCCCACTGAAAGTAGCAGCCACATGTCTGAATGACAGACTTGATTGAAAATAAGATTCCCTGCTGGTTTTGGGTAAAATATTTTTCAAACACGCTTTTATGACCAAGAATCTATTCAGATAATTCTATCCAAGAATTATTAAGTCCACGATGTTGATAACCTTTAATTTGATGAAAACAGCCTTATACCAATGTCCTCCTTCACAGAAATTGCAAAGTGGAAAAACCCACAATATAAAATGTGACGTTTTCCACACGTTAAATGTCACACCAGTAAAAAGGGAACACTGAACACATCACAGTAGCCCTTAAATTTCTCAATAGCAATTAGTTTGTAGACAACCCCACATCTGCCTGCTTTTCACAGTCTGCTCTAAAATACTTAGTGGAATTTTTCTGCCTTACAGATAGTAAAAGGACCTGCACGTTTTATTACTCACTCCAGTGAAGTGTTGCAAAGATTGGTTAGTTCACGTTGCTACAATAATCCAGAGCTCTTAAACTGTTCACTTTTTATCTTGTTGCATTCCATGAAATACTGAGCCAAAATTTAATTACAAGATGGCACCATTAGGCACATTTCAAATGTGCAATGAAAAAACAAAACACAGCACATAGTATGAGACATAAAGTGGCACTTCCCCAAGGAGCAGTGGTATTTCCCTAAAAATAGGTTTCTTACAGTAAATAATACTTGGATTCAACTGAACTACCTTCTGAAGAGACAAACTGAAGAATTTTTGACATTTCAGCACCAAAATTAGTGAGAGCTTATAGAAATGGCAAAGCACACATCTAAGAATACGTTGCTGTTTTCAAGTGCTCCCCGAATGGGTTCAGAAACTACAGCTATGTAATGATGTATTAAACCACTGGTGGTAGTAGATAAATGTTTAGAGGAAATGGAACTTTGTGACTGACAGTCATCAGAAACATCCCACACATCTGCACTGTCCTCTTTCATCACAGCCTATGAGCGTGGAACACTATGGCAAATTCCCTGGACTGCAGGTATTGCATTATTTCAGTGTTCCCACCACGCAAGTAACTCAGGTTGGGGTTTTTTAAGTACTTCTTTAGAATATCACGTAGCAGAAGAGACTCCTGGTTAGCTGTACCCATACTGATTACAAAAGACAGCCCACCATGCACCTTTAACTCTTTGGAATTACGAAGGGGTGGAAGTCCACCATTAGACTAATGGCTCAAATCTGATAATGACTTTGATTGGAGAGTAAGAAATTTTGTGGCAGATACTTCTGATAGGGACAAAAATTTTTGATGCAAGACATATTAACACAGCTTCAACAATCCTAAGAGCCATAAAACAAAGGGGTTTTTGGAACCAAAGCGATTCATATGAAATGACAGTTCTTCAAAGAAAAGAATGCCAGTTCCCTTGCTCAGTTTAGGAAAATCTGACATTTTAACATGATGCCCTAAAGTAGATCAGTATCTGATGTCCTTGTAATTGCAAAGCAGGAGAGCACACACTACAAAAACTTAAAGCAATACTGCTAATCTTCAGAGATTTTCAGAAATTTGACGGCATCTTTTTAAATATAGGTATGTTTGCACAACATACAGCTGGAGTTGTGGCTAGCTGAATAGAGTACCATTATTAAATAATTTTTTGAGACAAAACTAGCATTACATAATGATAGCCTGCCAGTGTCATTTGCCTGCTTAAGTTCAATTCACTATAAAAATTTAAAACAGAAAAAGGAACTTACAAAGTTGGTGCAGAACCATTATCTGCGAGGATGAGTCTGGGATGTTGCTGAATTGTGATAGGTGAGCTGGAACCCGATCCTGAACTCGCTGAAGACATACTGGGGGGGCGGATCTCAGATAAATAATCCGGAGCAGAATCAATTTGTAGTGGTAACTGGTTAATGTGGATATCATCCGTTATGGGAGAGTCCATGATGCCACATGTTAAAATGTGTGAAAGGCTGCAGTCATCACAAGTACATCTGTTCAAGAATTAAATTACAGATTTTTATGACCTTGTTTAACTAGCATTTATTTAAAGTAACCACACTCTCTCTTCCAATAATGTATTTCTTTTTTCCTTGAAAACGAAAGTAATGATTTTTTATGATTTCATACTAAAAACATCAGCTCACCTTCTTCTATAATTACAGTTGGGACAGTCAGGCATGCTCAAACGTGATGACAGCATGTGTTTCATTGTGTCTGTGAAGTTGTTCTCCCCAGATAGTGCCTTCTTGTTATTAAGCTGAAGTAAACGGTAAAGGCAGAGTTTTAGTAGTGCAAGTCTTCCCATTAAAAATTCAATGGCACATAATGACAAGTTACATAATCAAAAAGGGTTCTTTGGCCAAAATAATTTAAAAGCAGAATGATTCAGAATAATTTCATGAAGCTGGTGTTTCGATCACAAAAAAGGAAGTTCAAAGTTACAAACAACAAACATTTGGCATCAGTACTCTTCAAATAAAGTATGTCTCCACTATGAAATAGAAAACTGGACAAGTCCATCTCCTTGACTCATTTATACATACATCTTGCAGGGTATTTCTGCTGATGCATTCTGAACTTGAGCAGTTTTTGTCTTGTTTCATGATATGCACGAAAAGACACTGCTGACAAACAGAGAAAGCAAACTGACCCTTAACTTGCAAATCAAAAAAAATCAGGACTAATTTGGTAGCTACAATGGTATAGAGTAAAGAGCAGCTGCCCAAAACAGGACTTGACTGCATTAATGAAAAAATACAATCCAAATAATCTCCACCTGGCAGAGGCCTAATCCTGAAAGCATCTCATTTCATTATGTACCTACAAGCCTTAGGTTAAACAAGGATGTGCCTAAGCTCCCACTTCTATAGATGACCAGACCTGATCCTTACCTAAGCAGCCATGGTCTTACAGCTCACTTAAGGTCAATTAGGATCAAGGAAAAAGAGGATTCTTCCTCAAGTCCTCTGAGGAGACCTGTATACCAGATGTTCTGAAGACATGGTTAACACAGGCTTACGTTCCTTATAGGAAAAAGTACTTACTGATGACTGCTTTGAGACATTGCCAATTTAAGCTTAAGTTTAAGTTTATTAAAATGCACTATCATACTCTCTCTGGCTCATGACTAGCGTTTCTTTCTGCATACTGGTACAGGAACAGACAGGTTCTCCATCCAGAGCTGACTCTATCTGAAGCCCACTGTACTCTTATGGGAAGCATGATGCACACTTGAACACTTCTAGGCTGCAGAAGAGAGTACTGAGTCTTAAACAGCTTTTATAATAAGGTATAAACAGTTTTATAATAAGGTAGAAGTTTCTACTGGCCCCTCTCTTGTAACAGCTTAAAAAAAGGAACACAGTTCTGCTCAGCCCTTTCCCCAAAAAACAGATGCAGGAGCTATCTCTGGAGCCTCAACAGGTGGAATCACCTGCCCTGATACTGAGGCTCATTGTCCTGCACACACAGAGGCATTTATTCAACTCTTGAGCACAATATTCCCAACCATGTAATGTACGTCAAGACAGCTTCACACTCAATATATTGGCTGTTTTGGACCCCACTCTAAGGCAACAAAAATTCCCCACTTCTTTGTAAAAAGATTTTAAATACCTGCCATTCAGTCCTAAGACTATAGTGTTGATGTTTTGCCTTGTAGTAACTGAGATTGCATACTTTCACCTGCTCTTCTTGGCTCTCACTTTTCTGTATCTTAGATCAAACTTCATGCCTGGCATAGTTGCAGAATTAGATTGCACAGAACTAGTACAACATACTACACTCACGTTTGCATCATACAAATATATGTGTGGCATTAGTACAACTTAGAAAGGTATGAAAAAAAAAATCCTACCTGCTCTTCAATAAAACGCCTCTGTTTAAAAAATTCCCAGTCTTCCTTTAGCATGCGTTGTTTTGTTTTCATGGCCATCTAAAACAGAATTTGAGGAAAACTCATTGATTTAACAATTGAAAACCTACTTTGTTGTCAATTGGCCCGTCTCATTAAACCCATCTTATCTATACTGTTCTGCAAGTACTTACACACTTAGTCAATATGAAATGTGTTTTATTTGCTAATAATTTGAGTCACTTAAACAGAAGATTCTATATTAATTTACACGATTTTTCACTTGTATTTCCCACTCGGATTTTTCCACCGTTTACTCCTTTTCATTAACTAGTTCAATAATATTTTTTAATAAACAGTGATTAGTATTAAATACTCAACATCTCAGATTCACTACAATGCATTAAAATCTAGAGATATTGGACTTACAGTAAGGCCTCAATGCAGGCTCAAGTGTAAGCCCTGAAGTACCACATGTGGAAGTAATCAAAGAGTCAAAAGAACCAAAAGTAGTGACCTAGACTAACACTATTGATTCCTCAAAGTTGTTCATGTCCCTTAATTTATCCAAGGCTGAAAAAAAACTTTATAATTACTTGTCTCTTAAATCATACCACCATAAATGCACGGAGTCCGTAACTTTTTGTACACAAATGATATTTTTCTGATTTAGTAAATAAATTGACTCTGAGGGAACACAAAAGCTTTCATGAACTATAACACAACAAAATGCAAGAACAAAACTCCTCCTGTTGTACCTTACAACATTTTAACAGCATTACTTCATCAGAGAGGAAAAACAACTACCTGGGTTATCTTTTACAGTTCTTTTTTTAAATTTACCTAAATAATAATAAGTACCATCATCATAATCTATCACTTCATAGAATATAAGGAATTGCTTCATAAAATAGGTTAGTGAGCCAACGACCAGTAGGTTACACCATTAGCAACACTCTTTATCTTCAAAAGCATGCCTCCAGAAATTCATATTTGATAAAAAGTTTCAAGTCCCACTACTAAGCTAAGTATATTATTGCTATTATCATTATTTAACTTAGGAAGATGAAATTTTAAGCTGGGGATCTGAAGCAGCATTAAGTGGAAAAAAATTGCCTAATTAATTTCTGAAACTATCAGCATCATATTTTAATTACTGCTGTGGATTTGGATTTACTTTGCTCCAGTGAGATAACGCTACCACCAAAAAATGAGTTTACCATGTCCATGTGTGTTAAAAAAAAAAAGAAAAAAAAAAGGCACCCATGAAATAGTCTAAGATCACTCATACCATTTTTCAGACACACTAAAAGGTACTGCAGAGCCTGTGGCATGCAGCATCAGAGATTTCCTCCTGGATGATCTATCAGCTCGTGAGAACTTCTGAGCTATATTTAAAGCCAGCAACACTCACTGTTTTGGGTGCCCTGACACCTGAACCCTCACCATCAAAGTCAACCACCTCCATTCACTACACTTTGTGAGAGAAGACTTTTAATGCCAGAGAACGACATTTAAAACAGCCAGTTCATTAACTGGGAGCTGTCTACTCAAGCCTGCCAAGAAACTGTCACAGCAAACAACAGCACGGGATAAAGTCCTGGTACCTGAGCATTAATGGGAACAGGAGCTGACACACAACTTCCCCTTCTTCCACCTCTGCAGCCTTTCCAATACTCCATATCTACAAGTATCTTAAGTTATTGATTCTGTAAATAACAGAAATCCACTTCTCTCCCTCCTTTCTTTTCCCCAGAGCAAAGCAGCTGCAATACAAACCACATGAATCATGCCCAAGAACTCTGCTAGGGAGTGGGAGATAAATTCAAATGCCATCAGAAGAAAAAAAATCAGTCTTGCACATCTGGACTGAATAAGCTACTACTGCTGCCCAACAGAGAAGAGAGGGCCACTACCACCCTCTTCCTTCCTCCCTATTTATTTGAGGCTAAAAAGTATTTGAGCTCCATCAGACAAGCAAGACAGACAGGGGTGAACAAGTATTTTTCCATTCTGAAATGGATTTAATCGCAAAATGAAGCCAGCAGTCTGGTCAGAACAGAAACATAACATTAAATCATCTGCAAAAACTCTGATGTCCATACATGTATCACAGGATGCTTGTTCCTTCCAATTTTAAAGTCTGCACCAAATGTAAATCGCACATTTGAGCTTCCCAAATTCCATGTGTGAATCTATTTACTTAGACCATTTCACCAGAAATAATAAAAATAATTCCTCCTATCACAAAGTCTCAGCACACAAAAATACTGGCTGCTTCAATTATCTACGCAGCCACCATAAAGACAAAAACCAATTTATGCCCATACTATTTTGTCTATTAGGTTGACCAGAACTGTAAAAAAACATAAAAATTACCCATTTATATGGAAAGACAAGCAAGAAGGTCTGCCTGGGCAAAAGCATTTCAGTTTAAAAAGCTTTTTTTTTTTTTTAAAAAAANAAAAAAAAAAAAAAGAACACCCTTTGGCACAAAGCACATATGACTGTCCAGCCATTACTTGTTGAAATAACCCAGGACCTCCTCAGCTAAATGTAGTTTAAGTTTGGTGAGGAAATCAGGATTTGGATGTACAGGCTGCATACACTTAAAACTCTCCTGTACTCGAGATATTACAAAGATTTTCCTCAGATTTAACATATGATTAATACAGGCACTGATACAGATGATTCCTTGTTGTAAACTTTACCACAGCATACACACATGGCCCACCAGTGTTTCAAGTTGTCTGTGCATGACACAGCTATCTTACACAGTCTTAATTAATATTTGTATCGCTTGCAAGAGCTATCCTTTTTTTTTTTTTACCAACAAGTAACTTAACATACTGTAGTGGAGGGTCCACCAATTATCTTTGCTGATGCCCTGTTTTGGGTATAGTTCCACAACACATGAATGAGAACCATTCTTAGATCTCCTTTCCTTTTCAACCTTTCAAACACTACAAACAAAACCTCACAGTTTTGTTGAGCCAAGAAGCAAGCAACTAATGAACATGCACTCACTGTTAAGATCCACAGTTTCTACAGCAGCAGGGCTTTAACTTCTACCTTGTTGACAAAAATACCACAGAAAATTCAGGTATGGTGGTTATACTGAATAATGTATTTTTGAGAGTAAAAACCACAGGTTATCACCAACACAGGGTTCAAGGCATGACTGTGAGAATGCTTTTTCCCACAAATAAATACCAATATAATTATCAGCATCTTCTTTAAAATTCAATGGTTTAAGTTTTATAATTGTTTCCCCCACACAGCCCCCCGTCTTCGCAGGTACTTTTGGTCATTAGGAAATAAGTCATCACATGAAATTCCCCTAACTGGGAGAAGAGTGCCTGTATACATAGAACATAGACTTCACTGAGCAGATTTTAAAAATGCTACAAAACAGCATCTGCATAGTCACTTGACAAAAAGAAATACAGAAAAGTCAGTTAACAGTTGAGTATCAAGTGGTGCAGAACAACCAGTCAGAAACCAAATATGAATGTGACTCTACAGAAATACCATTAAAAAAGAAATAGCTGAATGATGGCAGTGAAGTGGGCTGCTTTCTTACTGGAGAGGCAATATCCAACAGCCATGACATCCTTGCACCATGCGAAAGATGACTTCTAACAGCATAAAATGTGATGACATTTTACTGAGCTGCAATCAAATATTTAGGCACACAAAAGCAGCCAGACCAAGAGAAAACTTTTTAACTCAAAGCTCACAGATGCAGTCCCCAAATATAGAGCAAACTTTAAAAATAAAATTAGTTATATCCTGTCTCCATCGTTAAGGCACTGGAATTAATGGCAAAAGTTCATGTAAATCTTCAACACAGGGAACAACTTCTAAAGGACATTTACAGTGTATCACAAGACTAAAGTATGTTTGTCATCTATGGAAGCAACATAGCATTACTGAATCTCAAATTAGTTCTTCATATTCCGACTGCTCATAAAACTTCAAAATAGAAGGAAAGTTCTACAAAATCCTCAATCTTCAATTATTTCCAAGACATTTTTTCTTCTAGAACACTTAAGATTGAACTAAGCAGATTTTCACTCTTTTTCTCAGGTGTTTTTAAAAAATTGAGTTTTTTGAGCATGAGACAAAAGCCACAGAAGAAATTTTTAAGAGTATAAACAACCACTTCCAAAATAAAGAGCTATTTTTCTGAAAATTAAGCTCTCAGCAATGCAGGAGTCAGCACAACAACAACATGATTATTTTCTGAAACATAGCACAAATTCGGACGAATAAGCTATCAGATCATATACTTGATTAAAGGACTGCTTCAGAGGTGTCAAATATTTATGCATCAAGACAAACTGCAGTTCCCATTTTGACAACTGTACAATGATCACCGTCACACTATGAAACTTGCCATAATTTTTAAAAGCTACCTCTTCCTCTGGATTTCATTTAGTGCACTTATTTATTTTGAAAGCTTAGGGAGTTTTGTGGAGCAGGTTGTTTTTATTTCCTATGGCTCATTTACTGGCTAACAACATTATAACATGTTCAAAGACCAACTCTAAACAATAACACAACAATCCGTTTCAACAATTTGAAGACGTCATTGTACAATCATCACTAAGTATTGCTAAGTCAATGCTCTTCTATTGTGAATGACTAACATGAATGAAAAAAGTTACATTTTGTTGCTTCAAAGCCCTGCATAAAAATACCCAAGAATTTATCCTTCACTGAAGGCACAGTCTAGCATGGGCTGCTCCCTGTGTAATCAGTCTTGAGACTGTTTGCATGACTCTTACCTGTTCATCAACATAATCATCTATTCTTTTCTGGCATTCAAGCCATGCTTCAGCAACTTGGCCCATTTCCTGTTCCAGCTGATGATACCTTTGTAGCAAGGTACTATACATATCTTCACTACAGGAATCGTGTGTTGTTCCAAGCCTAAAAGTTCAAACAGCACTTGTTACAGAAGAGACATTTCACTGAAGAATCACGCTTTTAAATCCTGCCAGCCAAAATGAATGTTGTGAAAATGTGATTATTGACACACCTAAGCCTACACAGCTGCTTGTATCTCAAAAAATTGAGCATTCTTAGTAGTTTTCAAAAAATATCCAAACCCTGCTTATTCCAATCTTCTGTAACCAACAATAGCAAGAATGTAGGAAGTGCCACGTTGCTAGAGCTTCTTCCTCATGAGCAACCAGATGACAAACCTACTTGTTCAAACTCTGTTGCTTGGTATATTTAACCTTCCAAATTCTATGGGCTAAATATACATGTTGACTATCCACTGCAGAGCTACATAATAAAAAAAAAAAGCCAGAAGCTTGTTAAGCAGCACTCTCATAACAAGTGCAAAAAAGATTACTAGATGAGTTGGAGTTCCAGGTGGGAAATGTGCTGTAGAATGAGGAAAGTGAGATACAAGCAGTTATCTACTATCACTTGAGCAGCATGGAATTCAAAACATGGGCATGCCAGTCACTGCTGACTGTCTCTGTGAGGAGCCCCAGAAATAGGAGACAGACTTACCTCCCTTCCTACTGCTGCATCTTTTGCACAGCATAATGTTTCTTAAGTAAATATGCCAACTCCCAATACACTGACTTTACAAATAATAAAAGACAAAATTCTACTCAGTAATGTGTTTAAATCACACTGACTTGTAATGACCTGTCAATTGACACAAATAAAGTGAAGCTTTACAACATTTTTCTACTCAGTAATTAAGGAGAAACTGTGTGCTAATTAGTCACAGAGGTCGTGTAGCAAATCAAAGCCAGTACCAAAAAACAAAATTGAAGCATCTCAAAACGTGATATTTAAGTCCAATTCCAGCATTTCAGGGAGGTTTGTTAGTGATTTTCACTGCAGTAGGATGTCAACCCAACCTCAGAACCACACAGTCCTACCTGTCACCTGGCAAAGAACTAAGCCCTTAATTTTAACTTGGCAATTAAGCATAATGAAGAGCTGAGCAAACAGACAACTCAGTAAGCACCAAGTTACAGGCTGATAGTGTGGACTTGCCAATAAATTCAAATTTGTTTTCTTGTTTTTGCCCAGAACCTGCAACACAACCACTTAAGAAGGGTGCATAAACAACTCTGCACATTAAAACTCAGGATGTCCACGGGTTGAAGAGTGCAAGAAGTTTCAAGGGATACAGTGCCTTTAGGATACAACACTTCCTCACTATTAGTGCAAACACATCAATTCCTGTTATTAGACCACAATTTACTACTTTTTTTGGAACATATGTTTCTGGTATGATGTAATTATGTGAGAATCAGATCCCCACCATATCAAAATCAGTAATTTGTTCTCATAACTGCTCCTGACTATTACTATTCTTTCACACAGTAGTTGTGCACAAAATACTTTTTAAAATATGCTCAAGTTAGAAGCAAAAAACCCTCAACTTTAAAAAAATCTGTATTAGCAATACAGCCGCATTTACACCTTAATTTTTTATTGTGACTCTGAATACAGCTAAGGTGATACTAGTAAATACACTTTCACTCCCCCCAAGGCAAGTGTAAAGCAACAATTTAGTTAACACTTCAGTCCTCTAAACAGAGGTAGATTATGTTCCTCGACTGCAGTAAAGAAAAGGTAATAAAAAGGATAACACATACATAAAATTTAACAAGAATTGCTCACTTTAAAGTAACTGAGACTTCTAAGCCATACCTGTTGACAAACTGTATGCCTATGTATTTTGATCAGGAACACAAAATTTTTTTGGACAATGGCAATTAACCAAAGCTGCAAATATCTTCACCACTGTCCCATCCCATGCTGGGAAAGCAAAAGGGACAAAAAGAAGTCCCAGATATTGGTCACTTCATTGGTCACCACATCCCAATAAAGCAGGGTGGTGAATGCAGGAGGCATCTCAGAGGCTACATGTAATCAGAAGCATCTTAACCCAATCAGTATTATTGAACTTCTAAGAAACTCTTCATACTGATACTTTCATCAGGAAGTCCTACCCACTCACCTTTGTAAGGACTGGATTTCCTCAAATACTCATGATGAAAATACATCCTTACGAAATGCCAGGTCTGACCCAGAAGTCCAGCTGACTAATTAACTCTTGCTAAGCCACAGACAGCCCTTACAGCTGGTCTGCAGACTGTGCAGCTGGGCTGCCTCCTAAACAAGCCACAGATGCTGACTGTGTAGCCAAACAAGATGCAATGCATTAAGACTCTGGTAGTTTACCCCAGCAGACATCCCCTGTCAGCTTTGGAATACTGGCACAGCTGATCTTGTATCAGCTAAGCAAACTCCAGCCCCACAAGGCTGCTGTTTAAACCTCCCTATGTGAACACCTTTTCTAGTCTGATATCTGATAAGCATCCTTGGAAGTAACCACAGAATACCAACTACATATTTTGAAAAAGCCAGAGATATACAAAAAAATTTAGTGATTTTAGCAAAGGATTAAAGAAAGGACAAACAACCAAAACCTAAGTGAAGCTGAGATGTCAAAATGCCATTGCACATTTCTCTTCAGGAAGAGAAAATAATGAGGCCAATGCTCTTTTGTAAAGAAACTCTGGCAACACCTTCTCTACTGCACATAAGTGATTCTCTGTTGACCAAATGTCCAGAGGACTAGGCTGATCCCTGCTTTTCTGTGTGAAGCTTCTGTGGAACATTTCTCCACTGATTTCCAATGGAAGGCAGAAACATATCCTTCACAGAGAAATCTAATTCTGTCACTTCAAGACACAGAGAACTCAACAATAAAATCCTGAGAGTCCATAAATATGAACAAAATCTATGTTTATCCAAGAAAAACAAGACATACACTACACAACCGAAAAATGGGAAGCTTGTGCTGAACCTTTCCTACCAAAAAATGATTTATGTCAATCAAACTAGGCAAAACCATAAGTTCAAGGGTGTTTCACATAAACTACCTAGCAAACACAAATACACTGGAAAAGAAACTCCTGCAGGAAGAGATTCTGATTTCATCATATTTGTAAGCTTTGAAGGTGGCTGTCACCCTAGTGACAGCAGAAAAACAACTTCTGTTGCTCTGACTTTAACTGCAGCAGCACAGAACCGGTAAACAAAATAAAAAACGCTTTTGTTAAGAAATAACCATAAAGTTCATTAAGACCATTCTCAGCTCTGCAGATAAAGGCAATAATAGCATTTTTATATAGTCAGGATTTCTGGAGTAAAGGGATGCAGAGGTCTGGTCAAAAAGCATGAACATGATGAAGGATAGTCACAGAAAAAGAAGCCACGGATCACCAGAAAAACACACAATTAAACAACATGCTGTTGAAAACAGCAATAAAAGCAGCTGTTAGGGCAGGGGGAGAAAGGCTTTCAATACCAACTCAGTCTCATCTACAAAAATAAGGTAACTTATGAGGGACTTCAGACTTCTTGCTGAGCCTGGAAACAATTCAACTTTTTTGTCTCTTCTTTTTTCTTTTCTAGTATCTATTAGCAAGAGGAGGACTGAAAAGAAATTTCTTTATTCACTGTGAGCAACATCTCTTATAACAGAATTAGTCAAACTGCTCTTGTGCCATGGAAAATTACCCGAGACAATACCTTTAAAACACGTGTACACAGATCATAAATGTGTTTTCATCACAAACACGACTGAGAGGTCAACATGAACCACCCACGACTGTATTTTAAAAATGCTTGGACTTTGAGTAAAGAAAACTTCTATTAATACCTCTTCCCTAGAAAACCCGAACACTTTGGCAGGACACAAATTACAAGCAGAGCAACCCTACTAAGAAAATATACAGTTTAATGCCTTGGAAGCTTTAAAACCATGAGACCTACAAGCATACAGCAGCAAGGGGGGTTCTCCAATGAAAAGATGGCTTAAAACTCCAAATTCAGTTCTGTGCACTATGGGAAGCAGAGGGTAATGAGGCTTTAATTTACTTGTAGAGCTGTAAAAACAGCAGCAATGCCTGGTAATTGAAAACAGTACTATTCAGTCATACCATCAGTATTTACACAGGATGCTGTCATTTTACTGGGTAACTTACAGCTAAGCAAATTAGGGTTGTAATTCTTCTGTCAAGGAAGTTATGACAGCAGCCTGCTCAGTGAATAACACTGATTTCAAGAGAGATCCACAAAGATTTTTACAAATTCAACTGTAGCAGCATATTTTTTTAATGCTGTGGTTGCAAATATGGGGTTTCATTTCTTCTTGAAACCACGAAACAGAAGTTAAACTCTACCTTAGCTGTGACACCAGTGTTGGCAAGCTATTCTGCAGGAGGGGCTCAGAAAATACCAGATTTTCAAACAGATGCTTGTTGTGCAATTCCCATGTCACCTGGAATTTCTTCAAATGTTCATTTTCCTGTAATGATAAAAGACCAGAAATAAACCAAGGTTAAGAAAAAAAAAACAACAAAATTCAAGCAGGAATTTTTTTTTAAAGTCTGATTTCCAACGTACAGGCTCTATGAGCCAGCTTGGATCTGATTAAATTTTAATACCCAAACCCTCAGAATTGAAGCAATTTTTAATGACTTAAATAACCATAACATCATTCCTTCTAAACTGTCATGAATTTGAGAAAAAAAAAATTAATTAAAAAAACATCAGTCTACATTATTTGAAGTTCCCGTTCATTTCTGCACCAAAAGACACATTTTATGATCTCAACCTGTAATTCTCAGCTTCTCTTGTCAAACAACTGTCTACTTATGATTATTTTTCAGGTTTTTTAACTTACCTAGTGTAAGACATCTATGCAATGTCAACCTATAATCTTTATTCAAAACTGACATAGAATCAAATAAACAGTTCTCAACTACAGCTTAAAGAATGAAGTTCTCTAAACAGACGAGGCCAACAGTTTACTTCTCTAGTAAGCAGAACATTTTTGTATTTGAGGTTATTTAACACATAATTGTATGTAATTTCAAGAGCTAAACCTAAAAACTATTATCATTGAAACACAGGAATTCAAAACACGTATAATACACTTTTCAAGGCAGCAAGTTTTCCTACATACAGCCAGCAGTATGCAGGTTTGCTATACCAGGACTCACCCACACAGCAGAATTAAATACAAGCATTCTGGCTCTCAGATCAGCAAGTGGGCCTTAAGCACTATAACCCCAAGCACCCAGAAACACCATTATACTCTGGAATTTCAAAGTTTTGTTAATAACAGTGGGTTAAAAAATAATCCAACCAAACGTATTTTATCAGACCTGAAGACAAGACTATCAGCATTTAAACAAACAATTAAGTTCAAAGCACTATTAAGAAGGGTGGGTGGTGAGGTTTTTTGAGTTGCACAAGACACATGTACTTTTTCTTTCTGATTATTATGTCTTCAAAGTATTTTAAATTTCTATAAAATGCCAGTAATTTCTCAAGGTTCTCTGAAACAGTCTGACTTCTTAAGGAATTTCCATATTATGCTGTGAACAAAACAATCAACACTTATCTACAAACTCTTGTGTATCAGTTTGGGCAGATTATGGTCTTTCTCACAAAGAAGTATCAGGCAAGTTTTCTTCTGTATGCTGTGTACTTGAGGGCCCTTCTGTCCTGACCAGAATCTTTCCAAATTGCTGTCAGTATAATCTGTCATTCCCTGCACTGGTGGGGCACAAAGTTTTAGTTCCTGCTCTTGAAGTCAGATGGATTCCTTTAAAAGGAAGGACAACTGTTCATGATTTCATGGAGAAATCAGTTTATCACAGGTGAAGGTTCATTATATGCCTTTCTACAGTACATTACATGCAAAGCTTTCATCCTTAAAAGGAAGGCAGCAATAAGTTTAGTGATCTTGGGTGCCTGGAATGTATTTTGCTGAAAAGATTCCTTCTTCCATAGTGTACTGGTATCTTGAGAGGAAACATCCATGCACACTGAAAAAGCTAGTTACCCTATTACCTGTACTGAAAGCTGTGATATACTACTCTACTTAATAAAAGGGTTATTTAATAAATCTAAGAAATGCATGACAAGAGACAGTGCCCTACATTCTCACATTTCAGTTTCTCAAGGTCACAGCTTAGTAAGGAAGAAATTTTCAGTACTGACTGGGCTGTGGAAGGAAAAAGAAAGACCTGGCATATTTTGTGTTTTCTTATGCTTTGTTTTTTTAAAGAAGAGCAGAATTTTATTTTACTTTTAATCTTGTCAGGAGAGCGGTTGACTACGGAGTTCAACCATCTCCTGTTTTCTCATGGCTATTATTTCAATCTCCCAGACCTACTAGTTTTCATGACTGCTAGTTCACAGTAATTGCCAGGAAAAAGATATAAAATGGTTATTTTCTGATCAGCTGTGTCATTCTGGCACTAATGGGTTCATTATTGGCAGATCCACTTTGAGAAAGGTAAGATGCACTGCAAACCATTCGCTTTTACAGCTGAACAAGCTGCAACACCAATCAACCTCAAGAGCAACCTTCTCTCAAGCACCTTGTTAGAAACTTAATGACTGTTAAAAGCAGCCAATAAACAGGAGATAGCAGTGACCTCACATCTGTATCTAAGTGATAAAGCTGGGAAAGGTAATACAGACAACAGCAAACACAGAGCATTGACAACAAAAAAAACCCCATCAGATATGCTTATGTTTCCTAGAAGAAATATCTTCCTGCTTTGCCAATTTAATTTTATTGACAGCCCTCAGTAATGAAACTGCTTCCTCTCCACTTTATATCCTCACCTATGGCCATCATAATGTATGTTCTATCTATTTTTTCCTCTTTTTACCCATCCAGACAGCCACTTTCACCTAACTGGCAATAAAATCCAAATTCCCCACTTTAGCCACCTTTTTTTTTTCTACTTGCACAAAGCTTACACCAGACAAGGGATGGACAGGATGAGGACATTAACAAAGGATGCACGAGAAAGGATTAATAACAAAACAGGATTAATAACCTCCTAAGACCTTAAACAAATAGAATTACAGAACTTGTTTATGGCATTACTCACCCAATGGACAGTTACTCAAGAAGAAATTTTTAAGGCTACTGCCTATTTTATACCCAAAAATGTAATCCCAAGTCCAACATCACAATCAGTTGACAAAAGAAGTATTTAAGGAAGAACTTTAGAAATAATAAGTTACATAGGAGATTAAGTCTGAGGCAACAAAATCCCTTCAAGTAGCCATCCAAAATTGTGAGTGAAAAGTTGAACATGGAAACAATTTAAGTTAATGCTACACATAGAAGTTGGTGTCACTTAATCATGCTTGTTGAGAGACCACTGAAGATCAACAGAGAAGTGTTTTGCACATTAGGATATCTAATATTTTGTAAATCTGCTTAAAGATCTGTTTCAGAGTAAGTGCCACAAAGAACATCCCACCCTTTTCTTTGTGAACAAAAGATAATTCCATCAAGCCACCGTTAAGAGGTGCCTACTCCACACTTCTGAACATTTAACTGCATTTTCAGAATCTCCCTGCCTCTAAGAACAAACACAAGAAGAACCTTACAATTTACAACCACAGAAGACACCTGAAAGAGCCCAGGAACAGCTCTGTCAGCATTAGCCCTGGCAAGCAGGAGCACAAAGGCTGTTTTTTCAGTCTTACCAGAGTGACTAGGAAGGCGCTGATTGTACACGCTGCCTGACAGAGTGCACTGTACTCTTCAAGTAGGAGTGAGATGAACTGCTGTGCCTGGGGTGGCCCTTCTGTCGCTAACGTCGATGCAACCTTGGATCCCAGGGACAAGTGTCTGAGCAGACGAACCTTCATTTCAAGCACATATTCCCTAGCTTGCTGCTCCAACCGTTGGTAAAGCTGGTATGGATCTCTTTCACAAAGCCTTTATTTTTAGAATATTTGGGACAAAAAAAAGAGAGCATGTAATCAACAGTTTTCATCTTCTTAGAAGTATTTACCAGTTACCATTATCATCATCAAAAATAACCTCAGTGGCTCAGGTTTAGAGAACTACTTTAAATCTCAGAGAACACAGTCCAGTCCCCTACTTCTACACTTATGGAACTGAGCTCCAGTGTACCTTTAGAACTAGGATGCCTGCACACCTGAGGAGCAAAATGATTTAGGACTTTACAATGTCACTTCAATTTGTGAGCTCAAAATCTTCACTCCATTTGCATCCAACCCTGCAGGCACCCAGACTCTTCAGATAAGCTTCTTCACAACTACTCCATGTTGTTCTTAACATGTGACAAATTTGTGTCTACAGAAGAAAACTGAACACAATAGCTGCTTTGAACCACTTTAAATAATTCAATTCCTATCTAAATTTCTGTGCATGGAATTTAAGCACGCACAGAATGCTTTGGGTTTTTTACAGCACAGGGGAGTGGGAAAAAGAAATGAATGGGGTAAGTACTTAAGAGTTAGGTGAATAGAAGTCTGCAGTCTGCAGCTATCTAATCCATGCTTTTCCCTCACCACTCACAGAACAGTCCTATCATAATGCCATCAAGTATTCCAACATACAGCAGGGACATTACTGCCATTACTGCCATTAGCACCACAACTTATTTTTATAAAGACAACCAGACACTCCATTTTTTGCCAGCTGTGTCTAACCAGAGCCAAGCAAGGAAGTGGGAATTTCTGTCTTCTAAACAGTTACTCAGCCACAGCAGAGTCTTCAGGATGCTACCTAAATGGAGGATTTTTTTTTTTTAATGCATTCAATACCTACATTGACTACCTTTGTAAAAAAATTCTGTGTGGTACTAGCACTACAGACTGGACACACTGGTGCCTGCCCAAACCATATCCTTTTTTTATTTTACATTTTCCAGACCATAAGCAACTCAAGTGAAAAATAATCCAACTGGCCCATGAGGTTTCCTTCTTTGAGATCCTGTTTCTGTCTTTGTATTTTAATAATCTCTCTCAAAAGTGAAAAACAGTTCTGAGTAATGAAAGCTTCTGACTGCATAAGAAAGTTATACAGCGTATGCTCTGATTTCCAAAATTTTTCCATTAAGGAGACGCATAACATCAATAACCATTTTAGCTGTGATTCAGTTTTAATTACCAACACACTCTGCAACATTTAAACATCTTTGATTTCCAAGCCTATATTGTATGTTTTGATCACTTAAATAAACAAAGTGTGACTAATAGGGAGGGACTCTATATTACTCTGCTTGTACACAACTCACGTTCAAACCCAAACAGATTTTATATAAGCAAAGTGCAATATGCTTATTTAATTATCTATTAAAGCCAGTTCAGGTGTACAGTCATATTAAGAGCAGTACTAGATGAATTTCTTTCAAATGTGTCTTTACCTCACCAGAATTTAGGTTCAACTAGAAATTGCACATGAGAACTACAGCTGGTCAGACTGCACAGATCTCAGTATATTAAGCATATATGGAAAAATAAGCAGGAGAAAAAAAATGCCTTGACCATACATTGAGTTATAGAGAAACTGAGATGATCCTGCTCGAGCCCTTTAAGGTTTGCCACACTATTCTTAAAAGCAAAAAACCCTGAGGATCACTGAGAATCTCATTAAGCCCATTTTCACTTCAACATCTACAAAAGCTACAATTGTAAATGAGAATGAAATTGGAATTTGCCTCATCTAGTGATCAATGTCCAATATAACTTTTTTTTATTTTTATAAAATTTCTTCCAGGTGTGACAACCATGGTAAGGTGAAAACACTAATTACTACTTCTGACTCAGGCTAGTTCCACAAGGTAAGATTTTCATGTGGGGCAATTCAAACCTAACACTGTCTTATGAATAAGGCCTTTTGAAGAATAACATTCCAGGGCCCTTTCATAATTATACATCTATCTTCATCTTGCAAAGAGCATATGAATCTAACAGCTTCCCGTGCATTCAAACTAGTATTGAAAAATCCAGAATAAAATAGAATTAATATTCTTTAAAGTAAATATACCTATCCACCAGCTCTTTCATTCCTTCTTTATCTGGTACCAACGACTGGTCTTGGTCATCTGCCAAAGGGGTCCCAGCTTGACGATAAATACACCGAACCATGTATCTGACTTCAGACCAGTAATTCTGAAGCTGCTGAGGTTCACGTTCAGGCTCTGCTGAATTCTCTCTGCAGGTGAAGACAAAAGTAATTACCCTCGATTTGTATGCATCACATAGGGGTATTGATCCCTACTGTTCCAGGACAAAAAAGAGTAAATCTGAAAATGCCTAGAATAACGTATAAAACTGGGTAAATACTGCCATTCAGAAATTACTGTTACCGTCAGACAACCTGTTTCAAGAGTTTAAGCACACACCTACAAACAAGCTACAACAATGCCAAAGTCTGACTACATCCCCTGTGCTGCTGAGGTTGAGTTCAGCTCTTACCTGCGTTCATTACAGGCCTCACAGTTGCACGCTATGTCTGAAGGAGAGGAATTGGTAAGATCTGCAGCAGGCACTGTCTGTGCACCAACAGTTATTCTTCCTCCTCCTACAGATTCCTGCTGTGATCCACTGTTTCCAAGAGGCATGTGCAAAAGGAAATCTTGGCTCTGAAAAAAAAAAACCCAAACAGTTGGTAAGGTCTGAAATGCTACTAGGTAGACAAATATTAAAGGGGCAATTCTTAGTGCTGCATGTTCTTTAGGAGGACACTCAATCAGGCACAAAGAATTAGTCTTCCAAAAGCCCAAAAAATGCAAGAGATGGACAGAGACGACCAACAATACAAACAGAGCTTCATTTCTAATGACCAAAGTACGCTGGTTATAATTATCACCTTTATGTACTGCAGCACAAACAATGAACTAAGCTGAAGGAAGGCTTGCATCATCCACACCTAATCATAAACCACCACTATCTCTTCAGTCTCCATGTAACAGAATGTTTGGCTTCGACAGTTTAACAATCCCTTCCAGCAAAAATCATAAAATCTCCTTGTTTGTAACAGCCAGACATAATTTTATCATAGCAATGGATGTTAGAAAGCTGCTGCCATTGGATACGGCATGGAAATGGATGTGATCTCCTGCGCACAGCGATGTTCAATTCTAGCACAACACAGACCACTCGCCCAAGACTGCTGGCTTTTTCGTCTCCAGGTTCTCCCCCTCCTCTGTGCTCCAGCCCCACCCAGCACATGCCATGCTTCTCACCCATGCCCTCCCAAGTCTGCCACCAGATTTCCTGGCACCAGGCAGAGACCTCTCTCACATCGGTACCGTGACTGCAGGTGGGTTTTTTTGTGCCCCAAATCCTGGAGCAGGAGGCAGACACAGCTAAGAACAAACCTGCATGCAGCTGCTACCAAGCAAGCTAATGAGAGCAACAGTAACCTGAACACAGGAACATCTACAGCAAACCACCTGTACTCTGACTTGCAGTCACTGGGAACAATTTTTATTTTTTTAGCTAATTTTGGCTTTTTTTTTCCCAGCTGGCTTCTCTAATTTGACTAGCCACCTAATTCACATAGTTGCCTTTTTAAGTCAAGCTTCCAATCTTGGATAATGTATTTGCTGTCTGCTTTTAAAAATTCCTCTTTAAAAAAGAAAATGGTTGCCAAATTAAAAAAGCAATGTAATTTGGTTTTTTACACCTGGAGTATCTGTAACTTAACAAGACGTTTAGCAAGCAAATCCTGCCTTCCTTGCACATGTAGGACACTCATTTTCTTTACTAGTTCCTTAAACAGAGTTTAAATGTGTCAAAACATTTGACTCAACGATAATGTGCCTCAGTCTTGCTGTGCTTTGAACTCTCTAGGATGTGTTTACCACCATACCACCACTGTAATTTCCTTAGATGTAACCTCTTTTGATTAGTTTATTACCCTTGTTAATAGCAACATTATCTGTACACACAGGTTGTATACAAGTGACACACTCTTAAATCTTCCTCACAAAAAACGTCCATAACTGTACTTTTAACATGAGTGTAACAACGCCTTCTACACAATCTTTCTTCAGTGATTTACTGAAGTAAAAACCTGTATGTGCCTATGGGCATGTGCACAGCCTGTTAGCCCTCTGCAAGGAGATCTCAGCTGGAATCTACAGTACTTCCAATTATCCCAAGTGTGTGACTCCCCAGGTCAGTCCTGAAGACTTGGTTCTGCAGTGTAACATAGTTTATTTCTAATGAGGTTTTGCTGGACCTGTCAACGAACTTCTAGTATCTTCCTGCAACACTAAGCACAGCTCTTACATGAGGTTCAATGCACAACTTGAAATATTAGCACCACATATTAAATTGGTACTTGCAGTGCTAGCAAGACTAGGAAACAGTTACTGTTACGTTCATGCTATGCAAAGTTGTGCCTCTTTATTAAAAAATACAGGAAAGAAAAGACAGCAAAACTCAGAAATCTGCAGGGAGGTGTCAGTGCAAGTGCAGTGACTCAAGAAGTCCACTGAAAGAACAAGGAAAATTCAGAACGTTTACTTCACAAAGAGAGGAAAAGGCAATATAAGCAGACAGAATAGAAAAACGTGTAATGAGTAAGGTGGTTGGCAAAAGCAGAAGAAATTGAATTTAAGTACAGGGGACAAGGACAAAGCTTGAGATCCAATGAATTAAAAGCAAAAATTTCAGTAAAAACCAGATCCAAACCTTGCTCTACTTAAAACTCCACAACTCAAACCCAAAACTCCTCGCTTTTGGAACAACTTCCCGGTTCAGTTTAAACAAAAACAACTGAAAATTGCCTAAAATGCTTTTTAAGCATTTACAGTTCCAGCGGTTCCAAAGCACAGTGACATGCAGCCCGTAATTAAGCACCTTCTGAGTCTACTGAGCTACTTGAACTTACCACGAGAGACTGCTCTATTGTAGCGTGCCTCTCCTCCTTTTCGACTGTTCTTCGACAGTCTGGACACACCCACAGTGGAAGATGCAGCATATTATTTGCTTTTGGAGATGTGGAAAGTGCTGTTTTGCTAGAATTTTTAATCCCGCTCTCTGAAAGCGAAGTATCTTTTCGTTCACTTCTACAAAGAAGACAATGCTCGCCAGTTGTATATGGTGCCCTTTGGCCCAAGCCAAAGGTAAATGGTGTCTACAAACAAATGGTTTGATAGATAACTGGTTATTCACAGAATACGTATCAGAAAAGAGATTCTGATATATTTGAAACAAACAATGAAACCCCCAAAAAACAACACATATTTTACTAGTCATTATAAAAGGTGAATATTTGGAGGGTCCTAAAATCAAACACAGCAGTCTCGATATTCATGAGGCAAACAGTTCTGACCATTAATACACTCCCAGTTAAAAAGAAACATTTTCAAGGAGCATGGTCTGCAGTCTTTCCCTCTAAATTATTTTGGCCTAGATGCAATAATCTAGTAAGTCAAATTAAAAAGGGATATTTACTTTTGCTGTCACCATTCACAGATAAAAAAGAAAAATACCTCCTTCTTTGAAGCTCTGTGATGCTTCCTTCTATAAAACTACCAAACAAAGTCACTTTCAGCTAAGTTTATTATAAAATAAAAGTTTAAATCAGTTTCAACAAAACAAATCAGTAGGTTCCTAAAATCCACTATCAGCTATTGAATCAAGTAGACTTAGCAACTTACGAGGACAGAGGTACTTCAAAACCTAATTTTTTTTCCAAGATGCTACTGTGCATGAAACTACAGTTCAGCCGTGCAATGCTGATTCTTCACCAAGGCTGATAACCAAAACAACTCAGGCAGCACAAGACAAAGAGAACTCAACTTTATCAGACATAAGAGAAGAAGACTGGAACAAAATATCATGTAATGGCAGAATCACAGATTTGCCCAGTTTTATTACAATTACTAACTCTGCCTTAATTAGCAACATCTTCTATGTAAGCATCAAAATAGTTTAATTCTTTCTCAAAGAAAAAGTGAACTTTAAGTAATTCAAGCATTGCTCTCGATGCTACTTCAATCTCAATACTAACAAAAAATATAGCTTTAAAGATCTTGTAACCTGAACTGCACAAGCACAGGTGAACAGTTCTTTAGGGCAAAGGACCAGTTCAAGCTAAACCATAATTCGCTCTCGTCTTCACAGCAACAACAAATCAACTCTCTATTGCTGACATCCAGAAGAAGAACAGCAAAGCATTACAAACTGAGTTTTGTGTTACTCGCATTTGTAAAACTGATAGGCTCAGCAATATGGAAAGGAAAACTAAGAATTCTAGACATAAAAACCCACAAGACACACTGATTTCATGTCCACAAATATCCTCCTATCTTTCAAAAGTTCATGAGAAATTTAACAGTTTTAGTAAGAACAGCTAACCTTTACTCACTGCTGACACTTCTACAGTTTGCACCTAAGCACTAAAGCAGGAAAAAGAACACAATCTCTCCAGGAGTCTACTGCAGGTTTTTAGAAAACCTTCTCATGCAGGAAGACTCCCTCAGCTGAAAGGCCAGGACTGACCAACTCCTTCATAGTCTCTACAAGCACCAACAGATTTCCCAAGTGAGACATTCCTCTTGGCTGACCTGCACTCAACTGAAGATCTCATTCATGCCTAAAAAAACCCTGCAAGCAGGAGGCTATGACTGCTTATCCCTTAGCCCTAGAAGTCTCCTTAATTTTTTTGAAGCCAGATTAAGTCCCTGTTGGAATGATGACATCTTCATAGCTATTTTGTGGGCAAATACTTATGAACACCATTTGCAGGACATCTTCCAACAAGTAGGAAAAGAAGAGGACAAAAATGTTTAAGTTCAGAAGCTAAGACAACCTGACACTCTTCTGCAAAGGTAAAGGCAAACACACCTCAGCCGCTCTGCAGGGACTCTAGAAGTTGAGTGTAACTTCCTCAAAGCTGCACCACAATCATTAAAAAGCCAGAGCAAACACAGGAGGAACAAAAATCTTTGTTCTATCCAGACTCGCTTAAACCCCAACAATCTCCCCACTGGGCCCATATTTATAACAGATGTGAAGCTCAAATTAAAGTTCTTGGTTCCTACAGCACAATGCAAATCAAGAATCAAAGTTGGAACTTGGACAAAATCTAGACCATAACCATCTCAAATACCTGTTACGACTCCATCCTAGTAAAATGAAGCTATAAATTGAAGTTTCTTATTTATTTAAAGCATGATGAATGCAGTGACTATTCATGTGACCATGTCAACAGGAGCAGTAAACCCTTGCTGGATTAGGAAAGCTTGCAATTAGGTCACATTTGTATGTCTCTTCAGTGTCATCAGAGCAAAGTGCACATTTTGTGAAAAGCATATTTTTCCACTAGTCAAGCTTCAAAAAATGTGGGATGCATCTCTGCAAGAAAACACCCTGTCTCACTTTCTCTCTGAAACACGTTCAGATATAACATTCGTAAGTGAAAGCTGGAAGTAGGACAAGTTGGAACAGAAATAACTGCATCTCTGCTATGTATTTAGATTTACTTCCAATAATAACTTTATTACCATAAAACTGGATAGATTTTTTTTAACATCCATGTCCAATTTCGAGCGTACTATAACAATAAAATTTTACTTGAACAAAAAAAAGGCTTTCACTGCTTTTTACAGCTTGAACAGGAAATCATCAGAAACTGACTTCAATTAGCAATGTCCCAATCTTACACAGCATTCTTTTTGAAGAGTCTGATTTACCTTTAAATGTTTAGTATCTTCTCCCATTAGTAAAGAATCCTTTTATTTATGCCCATAAAATTTGACTTGCACATACCTGAGAAACACCTGTGAATTCTGATGCAACAGAACTGTCTGTAAACTGTGTACCATTTAGCGAAACCTGGAAAAAAAGTAACAACAGATTGGTTACAATAGTTAAGTTTATTGCTAAAAGAGCTTTATAAAAATTAAACTAAATCTTCCTCAAAATCTGAAGATTGATACAACAGCTTTTGAAATTTGAATCATTGTTCAACTGCAGAGATGGAAATCTCCCTTTTTTTTTTTGTAAAAAAGTTCTACAGATGCAAAAGTTTGGATTTTAAACTTTTGCACTATTGCTGTTTCAACTCTAAGCTGAAAAAACTGATACAGGAAAAAAAAAAGAAGTCATACACAGAAATACATTTTTCCTTCAATATTTGATTGTTTGCATTAAGCTCTTAAACCTGTATTTAAAACAATCAAAATCAAAAAACTTAATCAAAACAATTAATGAAGATTCTTGCCTTTTGAAAGTTGAATACCATACTGCTTAGAAAAATATGCAGTGTTAACCAGAGGAGTATTCCACAGCAAGCCTCCCAGTGGCATTCAGCTATTCCACTGCAGCAGCTTCCCTCCTGCCCCAGGTTATAACTCATACAGAAACCTCTGAGAGCTCTTCTACACAAATGCTGGAGACTACACCAGACAGCAATGAAGTGCCTTTTACAAGCCCCAAGTGTTCTCCCACAGCATTATTTGAGGACACTAAATCAAGAGTAAAGTCAAAACAATGTATTTATTCAAGTCAGTGACAATGAAGAGCTCTAGATCATACCAACTTGAAGAAAAGGCATTTCACTTTTAAAAAATGGGAGAAGAGAAATAAAGCCAGTCAATTATTTTAGTCTCTCCTTCATCTTGAGCACTGGTTGAGCTTTTGAATTTCAAATATCAATTATCTCATGCCTCTGTTCCACCTTTCACATGTTTCTGCTAAACTCTCTTTGCCCTCCAGTTTCCCAACTATTGCTGTTGGATATTAGTGTTTCTAAGACTACTCTAAAGACCACAATAAAACCAGTCTGTCTGACCAAGAACCCCCAGATCTTTTGCACTGTACTGAAAGGATTCAGAAAACATTTCTGCCCTGTGCCCAAACCATAAACCCTAACTGGAGCTGTCCTCAGTGCAAAGGAGCATCCTTCAGTCTTATACATCTCACAGCATTCCCAACTGCTCAGTTGTCTTGGGTTGCAATGGAAGATGTAACCAAAAGCATATATTCTATAACTATCTGTTGAAACCAGTTGGAAAAGTGTTTCTTCTCTTCTATGACCAATTCCTCATGACTCCTGGGGGAGAGGGGGAAGGTGTCTTCTCTTAATGGGCCAGCTTTTAAAACCAGCTGGGGCAATGTTCTTTATCTCTTCCATGACCCATCCTCCCACCAGGGGATATCTGCTGTTAATGGGCCATTGAGGCTCACTGCAGGGCTGATACAATGACATCATCCCATTGGGAGATGCTCTACCCAGTGGGAGGAGCCCAGCATTCCTACCTGGATAAAACCTGGGATTCAGAACACCAGGACAGCCTGTTTGCAGTGGATTGCCAAAGGAACACTAGACCCATCACACCACCACTACCAATGGACCTTCAGAAAGAAACTCATCCTTGTACAGGATCACCTCAGCTCCAGCAGAGCCACATCTGTCCCTCCAGGAGGACTTAACTGGACTACTACCAACACCCTGGCCAACAGGGTGTCAGGATGTATTCTGACTCTGTCACTGTTTCTTTTTGTTTGTTTGTTTTTGTACTACTACATCTTTATTTTTAATATTCCTAGTAAAGAACTGTTATTCCTATTCCCATATCTTTGCCTGAACGCCCCTTAATTTCAATGTGATAATAATTCGGAGGGAGAGGGTTTACATTCTCCATTCCAAGGGAAGCTCCAGCTTTCCTGGGCAGACACCTGTCTTCCTAAACCAAGACATCAGTTTGGAGACAGGGACATTATTGCAAAGCCACTGCCTTCAGCTGATTTTTTCCAAAGGCAAAGTGGGGCATCAGCAAATCACTGCTAGAGAAAATACAAATAAGAAATCACCCAACTTCACTTCCATACCCTCTGCTATCTTTCCAGAGTAGATATTTAAGAAAAAAACCCTGATATGCAAGTCAAGCATCTCAGGTCTAAAATTACGGGGAAAAAATGCTGATGTGGAACAAGCTCCCTATTTTTATTTAGACACTTGCCAAAAAGTTGAAAAAAATAAGGGTTGTTTGATTAAAAGAAGTCTTCTTCATAAAAGGTATCTTCCAGTCTGCAGGTCAACTGGTAATTGGCGTGAATATACACTCGAAAATAAAGAAACCAGTAAGAAAGTTTAGGATGAAATAGTTATCTGCAGCTAAAACACTCTTTTGGAGAAAATTAATAAAAAGAGAAATTTATCCAAAGACATTACTTATTTATTAAGGGAGTACATTTACCTTCTTTACATTCAAGACAGTGATAATGAGAAATACATGAGCCATCACATTGAAACATGCAGGCATTGAGTGACCAAGCTAAAGGTACTCAGAAATGTTACAAAAGTAAAGACAAAAACAATGGGAGGTTTTTTATCCACTAAATGTCACAGGAAGCCAAGACAGAACACTGAATATCAGGAGTGACTGCTTCATTGAATGAGTAGTCAGAAAAGACATCTCTTGATCCTAAGCACTGTGCAGAATTTGGTGAAAAATATTAGTGTCACCCTCCCCCAGAATTTAATAATGACCTAAATCTCTGCAGGAGGAACAAACGCCAAGGAATTTAAAGAGAAGAATTAGACAAATAGGAGGAAACAAAGAGAATCATCAAAAACTGTCTGTAGGCAATGAGATGTAAGATATTGTATGTGAGGCCTAGAGGAAACATAAAAAAATCACAAAAAAAGACAGACTTAAGTGGGGATGAATAATTGACAGGCAAGGAAGGAGATGGCTAAATAACATACTAGTGAAAATATTAGAAGAATCTTGTAAAAGTTGCCCAAATGAGGTTCAAACAATAGCAAGCTAAAAACAGAAAAAAACCCGAGACAGTCTCACAAATAATTCAGGGAAGAAAAAAAAGCATAAAAACTACAACTAAATCCTTTCTTGAGGCACATGAAATGCAAGGAGCCTGGATCAGAAAGGGTACAGTAAAGAAACAAATAGAAGCATTAAAAAAAAAAGGCATAAATAACAAAGTCAGGACAAAACCACCGGAATTATTTTTTGCATGTTTATGTTCATTAGGCAGGGACTTAAAGTTATTCTCCCAGTGAAAGGCCTTTATGGAATATGCATTAAAGGATCTGTTTCAAAGTAAAGCACTGGTAGAAAAAAAACCCCAAAACAGTACAGAGAAAACTGACAAGTGAAAAATTAGCGAACCACCAAGAGTGGATGACATTCAGCCAAGAGTCCTAAGGAAGCTCAAGGACTTCAGAGTTGCACTAATAATTTCAGTATGTTAATGCTTGCTTTGTGCTTCACCAGTACTAGAGGAGCAAATTTTTTTTTCTTTTTTTTTTTTTACTATTTATTTATTAAGTTTTCAAAAGAGAAATTGCAGTTATCCAAAGTCTGTAACAAGAAAGTGCCTGAGATGACAAAGTTACTAATAGCACTAAATTCTTTGTGTAACTAAAGAGACTGGAGAATGGCAGAAGGACCTTCCAAGATCTAGTTACTCTGCCATATGTTGACAGATAAAACTCTGTGCAGAGAATTCAAGTGGAAGTGACAAGCTAGACAGCTGTCACTTCTGGATTACCGTAACATTTTTTATTTAATTAAAAAAACCTTGTTTTTTCATTCCTGAGTATCCTTTTTAATGATGTTAATGTTTTGTATTTAAAAAAGCTATTTTGTGAAGGCAAATGCCATAAGGAAGGCTGACATGGATGATGAGGAACATCTGAATCTCCACAAGCGCTCTTCACCATAATGAAAAGTGTGTGTGTGTGAAGTATTTCCATTCTTACTACGAATTTTATTTGCAATGGAAAATATATAGGGAAATAAATCTTGTGTTTCTTGGAACTCATTGTCACACTAACCCACCTTCTCTGAAACATTGATTTTCCTGGAGAATAAAGCCTGTAACATCTTGGCACAGCATAATTCATACCAGAAAGCATGAAGAAAGAGGGAATCACAGTTTAAACAATACTGCCTGATTACACCGGAATGACCTTGAAGAACCAGTTGAGCAATTAGTAAATAAGCACACAGAGACTGCCATAATTTGCTCTAATAGCCTGTCACTATTGAAAGCAGACCTTCAGGAGGCTGAGTGACACATTACTAGACAACACACCCCCATCTGTCTCGAAACCTGAAGCCTTGTGAAGCCACACAAACATCATGAAAGTGAGAGTGATGCAAGATCTCAGGAGAGCTCAGGAAAAGAAAAGCACAGGAAGGAAATTTAGATTCAATTCACCATCACTGAACCCTAAACCGTTCAAAAGAAAGGTGATACTTAGGGGAAAAAAAAAAAAGAAAAAAAAAAGCAAGCAACATTAAATCAAATTTCTCCCAGAGAAAAACAGCAAGGATAAATTGCACTGGTTTTCTCAGGTGCATTAGGAAAGATAGATCAGAAAAAAAACAATGTTACCAAGAGACAATTACAGCTACACTTAATTCTACAAGGTCCTAATATAATAATTGTATTCCGTACCACTTGAATCAATTCCCTTATTTTTATATAGGGAGGTGAAAAATTAAGTTTGTTGAAACATCTGTCAGTATCTGAGCAACGCTAAAGAAACTTCAGCCCTCCCAAAACCCATCCAGATGTCTTGTCCATGCCACTTGTTCTCCTGCCTGCATTTTAAAGCCAAAACCCATTTGCCAGGGTTTTCCTGTGCCGAGCCTTGCCTCAGGCACTTGGAGCAGCACTCCCACCACAGCCCTGCCCAGAGCAGCTCTGCCTCACCTCCCACTGCCATCACCCATCACCCTCCGGCAGCCACACTCTCCAGTCCCACTCTCTGCTCAAGACCTCCCTCCCTGCAGCCCCGGTGAAGCTCCGACTTGGGCACACTCCAGTCGCAGCCTGAGCTGCTTCCCTCCTCTCCCAGACACAGCTAAATTGGTGACAGAACTGCTGCTGGCAGCTGAGTGATGCTTACAAAACCCTAGGGGACTCACAGATATGAAGGGTGATTTCTTTATGCCTTTAGTTCAATAGATAGCAAATGATCCAATTTCAGTGAGTGAAAATTTAGGATCCTTCCCCACTAACCGAAACTGATTTAACGATAAGCCATTGTAAAAGTCAGATGCCTGGTGGATGAGGGGAAGAGCGATAATAAATGTATCAGAGAGACATTCAACAGTAGATAACAAACAAAATCTGATGCAGGGCACCCTGGGACTGGCAAGACCTGTGAAGGCGCACAGGAGAAGGATTCTTCTACACGTGCACTGTAGTTCTCTTCATTCTCTAGCAGCAAGCACTGTCAGACAGGACATGCTGGCCAGACCTCCAGCACAGCAAGGCTTTGGGGTTTGCTTTTAACACTGCTCCTGAACACAGGCAGGAGTGACTGCAGCCCCTGCAGCCAAAACATATATTGCAGCACTGAAGAGATACCATGATGTAAAACACAGCAAGTGAACTATCAACACTTATCCCTTCCTTAATCCTCATTTAAGTCCACGTTATACCCAGTTAACATCTGGTACAATCCAGTTTTTTAGAGGAACAGCAAACTGAAACAGTTCTCCTTGGCACTGTCATCACTCCTGGCTACGAGATTTCATTTATTTCAATACACTGATTATTTTTCATCTGCTTTAAGAAACCCATGAGCATTTCTGAAGGCATAGAAAGTACACTACCAAGAGACCAAGCAAAGTACTGCCTGGTTTCTCACAGAAAGGGTTGTTGTTTTGGCCATGCTCTAGACACGCCAGTGCCAAGCACCACCTGAAAGCAAGAACAAACTCCTGCACCAAAATGCCATAAGCCCTGCAAGATATCATCTACTGCAAAACTGAAGCAAACCAAAGCATATGCCCAATAAAGCAGAACATACTCTAGAAAAAACCCAGTGTATTCTGTAACTTTTTCATCAAAGTACTTGTTGTTCAGGGTGGTCTAATACTAAAAGAAACAGTCCAGAGAGGCCTTGGAATTAGATGAATGATTACTACACTCAGGAATGCTCTTGGGTGACCACATCCAAATACTTATGGTCAATAACAACATGGCCAAGAAATGCAGAAGTGCCCTCTATCACAGCATGCCTGGGCCTGCTGCACTCCTGCTGGGCTGGCCCGAGGTCACTGATGGTCCCTGTCCATGGTCATGAAAGTCTGACACCCAAGAGGAGGTGAACAGGAAACTTTTCTACCAGAAGAGAAGACAGAAGTCTGCAGAGTTCTTACTTTCCATTTGTAAATAACTCCCCCTTTTGTAGTAGGAGAGCATGACCTCTAAGAAAAGCATAGTAAAACAGTATTTTTTAAAAGATTCAAGGTAAGAGTTTTCTTCCTAGCACTGGAGCAAGAAAAATGCAAAATTAGCATGCCCAACAGCAGGCAGGAAAATAACCAGTAATGTGCAGCACATTTCCAGGTTCATTAGATAGCAACATTCAAGCAGATATCAGAGTCTATTATTATTGGTTTCGAGGAGAAAAAAAGTCTTTTGCCATCAGTTATACAAAATTTAATGTCAAAGACTTCTGACTCAGTAGCTTGAAAATAGGTAAATGTTTGATGGGCAAAACGGAAAAGTTTGAAGGTTCCTATTCCAATTGCAGCTATAGTTTAGCATGAAGCAGTAGTGAAACATGTCTTAGTAGGGGAGGAATGAATAAAGACCACCAGTTAGTTTTATTAACTATGAAGTTAAAGGACGAACAAACTAAATAGTATCCCTCCCTGATCTAGAAGCAGGAGTGTTTTGCTTGAGAAATGGACAAATATCTAGATATTTCAAGCCATAATCATGCATCTCTAGTGACACTGAACAGAATGTAGTTGTACATCCTAACACAGACTTGCTTGCCAGGGAGTCTCAGGATTCTAGGAGAGACACTGACAGATAAAGTGGTTACTGATTATCTGCAACGGTCATCAACAGGGAAAGTTGTAAAGGCTTCCTTTGCAAAAACATCCCTAATTTAACTAAGGGTGCCAAAGTACCAAATAAAAACCAGCACAAGCAAAGACAAGGTAGTAATAATTTAAGTTCAAATATCCCTATTAAGGCAGCCAACACCTGATCTGGTCAATTGAGTAACTCTGCAGACTATCAATTCACTTTACCAAGCATACTGTCCTTGGCATTAATAGGTATTATAGGTATTCAGAAACATCTAAATTATCCTTTCCCAGCCAAACCTGCATTATTCTAGTGTAGTCCATATTCTTGAGACTGGAAATGTTTCAATGAAGAAAAAATACACATGAACAAGTCAGTGATATCATAAGTCAGCCTTTGGTATTCCTTTGAAAAACTACTGGACTTCACACAATTTCAGAGAACCTTTAAATCTTTATGTCAGTTATCAGGGATACAAAAAAGTGAAAGATGAGAAAGAACAACCATTCCAAGGAGAGTTACAAGGTTTTCGTGACTCTCCTGATATTTAGATTTTTAAAACATTTTGATATTACTCTCAAATACAGATAAACCAGCTTTTAGATATGAAATAATTTAGAAGCAGGAGAAACAGAAGTTGCCAGAAGCTGAACAACAGTCAAGAGTAAAGCATTCATGAGAAGCTTGTCAGAGCTCCAGAGGGCAAAAGCTCTGCACATGAATACAGCCAGCATGCTGACTCAACCCTTACTTATATTGGTATCTAGTGCACAGCACATCTATGTGCAATAGCTATAGTACTTAACAAATCATTAAGAAGCAGAATTGCTGCAGAACACAGGAGGTACATCAAGGAGCTCTGAAAACCAGCACGTTAGTGATCCATCTACCATACTGTGTGCATGCATTTGGATGGGGCAGGCTGGAAATCCTGTGACTGTAGAGCACACCAGCCCTTTGTACCACGC
This sequence comes from Sinosuthora webbiana, assembly GCA_013397395.1. Taxonomy (NCBI): domain Eukaryota; kingdom Metazoa; phylum Chordata; class Aves; order Passeriformes; family Sylviidae; genus Sinosuthora; species Sinosuthora webbiana. The sequence continues at coordinate 952,907 of VXBN01010679.1, forward strand.
TCCCTCCATCATGCTTAGCCAGAGGGAATTACACAGTCAAGGGCTAAAGACAGGAAATGACCTAGGAGGATGGAAGGAGGAAGACAGACAATGCTGGGTCTAAGAAAAGATTGTTCATATAACTTGAGGATTCACACTCACTTCGTTTGTAAAGACAAGCAAGAGACAGAAACATGCAGAGCAGAGAGCCAGTGCTACACTCAACTGCAAACCCAAAAACCTGCAAGGAGCTACCAAGGCTGTTGTAGAAGTCACTCAGTTTAGCCCCCTGACAGGTGAAATATGATATTACTTCATATTAGGGACAATACATTAAGATAAAGAAGTATTTGGCAAGAGATGGTCACCATATTGAACTACAATTAGGTACTCCCTATCCAAGCATCTTCACAGAAAGTGCTTATGAGCAAAAGTGTTTCTCTCTCTTTTGAATCGTGCTACTGCCAAAATAAACTTTGTAAGATCCCAGGTTAAATCCTCTTTAGCCAACATAACTAATGGTCTTCTTATATGAATAATGAGGAGAAACACAAACAAAATCAACATTATTTCAATAATTTTACTGACACTTCTATTGCAATTTTAATCTTTTTTTATGTAATAACATTGACTTCCAGTGTTTTAATTATTAAGTAAAACCACACCATTACAGAATCTGACTAACCTGCAAGAGATTCTCTGAAGGCTTCCCTTCTTCAACAAGTCATATTATTAAAACTTATCACTTGGCTTTAAGTAAACATAACACGATTTTCATAATTTAGTAAAAACTAGTCCTAAAGTAAATTGCTGATGTGAAGCAAGCTGACAAGCTGAGGGTGGGGAGCCTAAATCTAGAAAGCTCCATTACCTTGCATGTAGGTTATGAAGAAGTATACCATGAAAGGCTCAAATCCCCAAAATTATTCCTCTCCTCACACCCCCAAGATCTCAAATCTGAACTGCTTCTTCTCCAACAGTGAAATCCTTTAAGACCTTTGATACTAAGTCAAAATGTCAATGGAGTTTTCAACAGACACCGAAATCATTTCAAAATATCCTTTTTCCAGTTGAAGTCTTTGTTGTTATAGAAGTTCAATCTATGGAGAGGAATTACAGAAGTGTAAGTAGCAGGCATGTACAGGACTTGTTTGAAAGGACCAATACTTTCTGGTTTAGCAACAGTTACAAGTTAGGAGTGAGGGCAGGGTGGGTGGGGAGGCTGTCCCCATCTCACCCATGTGGGGAGATACCCTAAATGATAAGATATCCAAGATGACAAGTGCCTACTACCTCCTGCTAAAACTCAACTCTAAGATACTTGGCCAACAAAGAATTTTTGTAAGATGTAAGTATTTACAGGCTTATCACAGGGGTGGGGGAGGAAGGATAATAAATCCCCTGTACACAGAGCTGTTTTTCCAAATGAGGCATATTAGTAGTCTGAGAAAGTTAAAGGCAACTTTTCCTCCACAGTTTGTAGAAGTGTTCATCATGCACTGTCAGCTTCTGGCAGATCAAATACATGGATGACTTCTAAAAGTCTGTGCAAAAAGTATACGTAATTAAGTTTTTGTTTCATTTGCCCCAACACACACAAACCTTTAAAAATAGAGCAGGCAGGAAGGAAATCAGACAGCCCTGGACAATGGAGAATTGAAAGAAAATCAGTTTTCTCTCTACTTCAGTTCTATAAGACTCAAGTCCTCTGAAAATGAAGCAAAATTACCACCTCTGGTAGATTTACACAGAACTGATTATTTACCTGCTGCATTTATTTTTCCTTTGGATCCTCAGTGCCAAAATAAAACAATTCTACTCTAGCACAGTAATCAGAACAGACTGAAGTCTAAACAGCTATTTAAAATTCACACACCCATCAAACCTGGACTGACAAAAATCTATACTCAGAAACGCAGCCATGTTAAATGACATCATCTACACTGCAAAGAAAGGTGCATGCAACTCCCCATGGAAATTTTCTTTTCCTCAGTAGTACCTCAAAAAGACAACTTTGAAGTAGTACTTTGAAAAGAGCAGATACTGTTACTCTGTAATGAGTTTTAAGAAAGCAGCATCTATATTCTGTGCCATTCCTCCCACACGTTCTTCAATAGCACACTCAGTTTTCTTTTCGCTGAATCAACCTAAACTACATCCTTCAGGAAATGAGCACCTCTTAGGAAACAAGGAGTTCACAGGTTATAGTGCCACAACATGAAGATGTTAGCACACATAAAAAAGACATGACTTCTACAAGAATCGGGAAGAATTCACAATCCAAAATTAAAAAGATGAAACTCTGATCTGTATTCCGTTATAGGACAGAACAATCTACATTCACACAACTTTTTAAATGGAAGTTAAAACAAGGTTGTATTCAAGTTTTCCTTGTCTATTCCACTTTATTGACCAAAATCAAATTACTTCCTTGGCCCTTAATTTGAATGATGCCAGCTTTAACTATTTATTCCATGAAACTTACAGACGGGTACATTCATCCCTGCCTCAACCACTGCCATAGAATTCACCTCCTCTGTTTTTTTAATTTTAAAAAGTCTCATGTTACAACTGATCACTACCAAATAATACTCTAAGGAAGAAAACATTAAGAAATAAACAGTTGCTTTGTAGACTGGAGTGTACAGATCCTAGCAGAAGTCCCTGCTGTGTTCCATAGATACTCTTGAGTTTGAATTCCAAAACCAAACCTAGGTAAGCTGTAATTAAGAAATATATCTAAGCACTGCCTGGCACATGATCTCATGAAATTTGTCTTGACAAAGGCCAAAGACCTTCCTGAACTAATTACTGTTGAGTGCTTATGATCTGGCATAACCCCTACTTAAAAACTGCAAGTAGCAAATCATTTCTAAGAGAATTCATCTAGGCTCAGAATCAAACATCAAGTAGTGCCCTTCATCATCACTTTTCTTCTGTTACGTATTCAGATGCTTCCATCTGATGAGCCATTTTCTCCTTATGTTCCAAGACACTGGAAAGGGTTAGACAACAGGGCCTTGGAAGTCAGGGACACAGACAATTTTATCATCCTTCCTTCAAAGTACTCACAAGAACTGGTAATTCTGGAAGAAATCCCTGCTGGATACCAAATAATCTCCTACTTGACACCGTTGTGGAGAGATTAAAGGACCAGGATAGTTTTTTTTTCTTTTTTTAATTCACAGAATATTGTGCACCCAGACAGAGGCCATCAGCACAGCCATCCTAAAGGTCAGCCTGCCTGAGTCACATGAAATTCAGCAACGCTTCCATGAATGTTGTTTGCAGCATATGAACAAACACTGGGTTTTGCTGGGCTCAGAGCTCTGATTATCTCTCTCTAAATCGCTATATCCCCTAGAAGCTTTACCAATTTAACTTCACGTTTTCTTCCAACACAACAGAAGAAGAAGAACAGCATTACCACAATTCCCTACAACCCACTAGAAAACCCATTACTGAGGGTTTTCCATGACAAAAAGCTCCATGTCATCTGGGAATAAAAATACTCTCTTGCATTTGAAATCTAACAAGCTGAAGTCTCCCTTACTTTTTCAAAAGCAGTGAACAGGAGGTGCAGTGCTGCCTCACCCTGAAGATAAAACTGCCCAGCTGTCTCCATGGCCCTGCCCATGCCCCTTTTCAAGGAAGTCGTACATGTCCAGCCAAGGGTTAATAAAGCCAGAGTGAATCCTACTGCAGCCTCTGGTGGTTAATGGTTAATTGCCTTCCAGCAGAGAAGGATCACTACAGGAGAAAGCAACAGATCCCTGATGCCATGGAAAGTGCCTATGCTTGCAAATCCCAACTTGTCATTTTATCTTCCTCTGAACCTAAAACCATCTGTCTTATCTTAGAAAAATCCAGTATTAGAATCACAATTTCTATCATGCTTACATTTATACACATATATTAGAAAAATATATAACATCTACCATATAGAAATACATATTGCATTGCAAGAAATGAAAGATTTTGTCCTTGGGGAGCAGGAGGGGGAAGAGAAACCTAAACTTACATTTTTATCCAACTGTCAAGCTCTACTTTGCAAACAGCACCACTATTTGTACAAATGGCAGCTGCAGCTGATGAGCCATTTCCTAATAGCACCATAGAGAAAAAAATCACTTTCACAGTAAAATAAAATTATTTTGGTCATTAAAAGTAATTTTTAAAAATCTACATTTAAGCTTAAGGGAGTAAGTTAAAACAGAACTTAGCATAGAAATATTACAGCCTGCCTAATGTAATAAAAAATTACACTTCAGCAAAGAAATGGTGATGATAGTAAGAATCAAAGCGCCACATTTTGAAGTAAAATTTGAATACCAGTCAGAAAGCTACAAACCATAATGTAAGCTTGTGTTCATCTTCTTTCTTCTCAAAGAAAAATGTTCCTAAATGGAACAAAACTCAACCAACTACAACAAGCATGAGAATATCAGCTCTTAAATTGTGTGAAACCAAGACAATACAGCATGCCTATACTTGTGCAACTGACTTGGCTAAATAAGACCATTTATTCAGATTAAAGCCAGGAGAATAAATATCCTTATCTTCTTTGCATTTTGTGTTGCACTGATCCAAGGTACTGCACGTAAATGAAGAATACATTACCAGAAATTGATTACTTTTTAAGAAGTAAAATTGTGCACGTGCATATTTGAATATTTGTACTGATGATTCCACAATTTCTTCTCTTTATATTCAGCCCATTATTCATAGTTCACATTTCCAACTGTCAGAATTTTTCAATTCCCATCTCCAAATCAAAAAACTGCACATTTTAAAGGTGCATTGACACTGAAAAGCATCTCGTTCTGTATTTGCAACCAAAGACCCTTTCTCAGATGAATTCTCTATCAGGATTGGGAAGTGAACAAGGATTTTGTAATACCAAGGGCTGATGCTCATCACCACAACTGTGAAAAGGAAATACGATTCCAAGACGCATCACACTGCTTTCAAGAGGAAGGAAGTATTAGTGCTGCTTCACAGCCCTCTGGAGGAGACCTCATTTGGTCAACCATCCTCAAGAAATGTCAAACTGGAAGAGACATGGTGACAGCCAAACTGGGTCATCAGCAAGAGGCCTGTCTCCTTTAGCTTAGTGAAGCAATTCAGTTCTCTGCGAGGGAACTGGGGATGGGCAGAAAACAACAATTACACCGAGGACAGGGAAGCAGAGTCAAGTGTCCTGGAATACACTCAAACTGAAGGACAAGACCATCACCCACAGGATGAAGGATATGAAGCAGAACTGAAGATCTGGACAGTGAAGATCTATTTCAAATGAAGTTGAATCAGCTAGTGAAAGGCATTTTACATTTTTCTACAGACAGACAGAATCAAAACAGCTGCCCCAATCCCTTCACATTTTTATCACCATTCACATGAAAAAACTTTGCAGCCACCCAAATACATCTGCAACTTAACTGTAATATAAGAGCTGCCTTTGTCTTCTGGGTGGTTTTTTCAGCAGCAGGGGAGAGGAAGGAAAATTTGTCTACAAGAGTTTATATAAAGCTCTAACATATCTTTTAAAACTGTATTTAAAATAATAAGCAAAAAACCCCTTGCATTTTGTGTAAAGCTATGGACAATTTGCAAGGTGAAGCAAACTTGAAAACCTGAAACCAAAATGAAAGCACAGGAGAAGGAAATTAGGTCTTTCACTGGCGCAGGAATTAATTGTCTTTAATGAGTTTCAGCACAGCATTAAATGCTACCCCTTAGCTAAGGAGTGAAATGGCAGTAAGTATACAAAATAACAGAACTAACTTAAGTGCACCCAAGCTTTGACCTGAGTGAAAACATACTTGCATCTGTAATACTCCCATGTGCAGCTACCAAGAACCCAGGCTTTCCAGTGGAAAAAAAGGGAGGGAAGGAAATTTTGTTTTAATTACACACATTACAAATTCTTTAGAAGAACATACCCCTTCCCACATGCAATGCTTCCCTTCTTTGTAGCTAAATATGACACAGCAGAACACAGCCAATCCACCTCCTACCAGGATTCTGCCTTTTCTGTTCTAGGAATATGTTCAACATTTTCCCAGTGATTTTGCAGCCATGTGCTAAAAAAAGGTATCAAAAGCTAATAATGAACACGATTCAAGCATTCATTTTTCCCAAGAACAACGAGCAAAGTGTTCCAAGCAGGTAGTTAAAACACCCCAAAATTCTCTCAACTAGCCCTGACAGGTAGCAACCATGCATATAAATTTTTTTCCTAGTCAGAGTTGTTAGAGCTTTAACCTATTGTTTCACTTCAATCCTGAACAGAAATATGTAAAATTAATAAGATTACACAAAACCAACCCAACCTCAAGATGTGCCAGCAGTTTCCTTATGAACAGTAGAAAATATTCATCCAAAGGCAAGCTTAAGATGTGTAAAACAACATCTAGGAATTAACTACCTGACTTTGTAACTTGAATGCTACAACTGTAGATGCCCAACTCCAGGAATTATGTTACAAGAAAATGACCTCACTTGTTAACTGTTAAAGGGTTAAACATACATCCTCCTGACAGAAAAATCTCAAAGCATTAAGTAAAGACACATTCTGGACATGGGAGAGGCCATTTTCAGAATGATCCACCAAATGCAATTTCTAAAACTAGCTATGTTTTTCCCTCAACAGAAAAAAAAAGAAATGTCAGGCAAATTACATATGCTGTACTAGGATGTGACACTGACAGTACAAGCCAGAGAAATAATTCTCTATTTCTAAGCCATTTCAATTCTGCAAAAACCAGCATCACTAAGAAGCAGAGTCCTAGTTTTAATAGTTAAGAGCAATCAGCAAAATTACAGAAGATGCAGCAAGTAAGCTTTAACACCAGAACTGCAAGGGCTGTGTTTCTAACAAATCATTAGAAAGGTAATAAAACCCCAAGTTAAGCTAATATCCACAGAAGATTACCTCAGTCCTTGCACTTCATTATCCTCAAACTGCCGAGCTCCCAATGCTCACCATACACACAACTATCACATCACTTCTGAGTTTCTTATGGCCACATGAAATACACCACTTAAACACAACACATGGTTGCCTCAAGTACCACCATGGGAGGGAGCAGACATTTACCGACTCAAATGAGGAACTGTGTAAAGCTTGAAGTACTTTGACCCAAATTTACTGCTGCAACTCAAGAATCAGAGATCAGAGCGTCCAAGGAGTCTGTTCTGCTCCCCCTCGCCAAAATTCAGGGGTGTAAATGGCAGAAGGTAACAATGATTCCAACTCACAAACAAGGAACAAAAAAACCGAAGCGGCATCTCCAAAACTTTCATCTGACCCATCTGACCCAAGGATGAAAAGGTTATAATGAGACAGTGAGACAAATTTATGTCTTGGACTGGATTTGCAGGAACATTTGCCTGTATTTCCTATACCGAGGAAGATCACAAGGAAAACATACAGTGCCCACAGTTCTACATTACAGATTCTTAGAAAGAGGTTTTGAGATTTGGATTGTGGGGTTTGTTTTGGGGGTGGTTGAGGCATTAAGGAGAAGCAGGAGGCAGCTGAGCCAAGGCATCTGTGACTGCAAAGTCTTTAAGGCAACTCAAGAGGAGACTGCAAAAGACAAAGCCAAGTAAACAGCTGTATCAGAAAAAACACCATAAAGAACAAGATGTTGACTGGCCCTACTTGGGTGCACACTGCTCCAGATGTTCTTTGCCTCTTTCAGACCCAGGGAAATAAAAGCTGTTCAGTGGTCATTCACCACACCAACTACTCTTCATGGATACTACTAGCAACAACTGAGAACAAAGATGAAGCTCCCAATCAGCTCCCCACACCCCAACACTGTCAGGAACAAACTCTCCTTGCAGACAACCCCATGAATTTGAAAATGCTATCAAAGGACAGCTTTGGCTTCTCTGACCATGTGATTAGGTTCTGCACGCCTGTAAGTGAGAACATAGACCATTACAGAGAATTAACATTCAAAAAAAGCCTTTCCTCATTTGTCAGCTTGAGGGAAGACTATTTTTCACTAGGATCATGAGCAAAACATCAAGAGTTCAAAGATGAATACCAGGGCAAGAGCCTAGAAATAAATACAAGTAATTATTCAGAAAAATTCATAAAATCCAAGTAACCAATCCATCAGTCTTAGACAAATGCATACTAATGTATAAAGCATAAGAAAAGGAGTTAGAATTCTCTGAATGGGATTAACACCATGATTTACTCCATAAGAGTCCCTTTCCCACTGCAACACTAACAGAAAAAGGATCCAGTCAGTTCACCAAAAAACACAACGAAAACCTAAACATGTAAACAAAAACCCAAACCAAACAAACCCAGGTGCCGAGGAGCGTTATGCCCTATACCCAAAGGATACCAGCACCACAAATGCAGAGAGAGGTATCCTGCAAGTTTGCAAATAATGAAAAGAGGAAAGCACATGAGTGCTATCAAGCTGCAAGCTTACCACAGACCATCCAAAAAAGCCAATAGACAGATGTTACCCTTTCTGAAAGGGAAAAAAAAACCTGTAAGACCCTTTGTTACAAGAAAATCATAAGAACCTACTGGGAACGGCTCAAGGAACGTACATTGTAAAACACAGAAAGCAACTGGAGACACTTCCTTTAGATGTAGCAGCAAGAAAAAAAGCAGTTGACAGTAAACAATAAGAGACAGTTTCACTGTAAGTGAACCATCAATTCAATGGTTACTGAAGAGGGAAAGGAAGGAAGAACAGCAAGAGGCAGATTTCACATCGCTAAATAAGAGCACACAGATGACAAGTCTATGGCAAGGAAGAGTTAATTCTCAAATGACACAATAGAAACAAATAAATTCAAGAAAACCAAGCACAGCAGGAGAATAGAAAACATGGCAAGAGAATAATGACTCAGAAAAAGCACACATGAAGGGAGTAACAAGCATGTAACAATGGCAAGAAAATAAGAGGGACAAATATGAAAGGCAAAAGGCACAAAATGAAAGAATTCTTACAAAATAGCTTGAGGCTACTAAGAAATCATTCTATCAGTATACTACTACTACTACTACTAGAACTTCTCCAGTACTGAATGAAGAGAGAAAACAGACTGATGAAGAACAAGTCCTCACCAAAAAGATCAACTACAAGCAGGTGACCAGCACAATTAGCACAAGCAAATGAGTACAAATATCAACCCAGAATCAGCTGACTATTGGAAAGAGCCATACTTATAATTTTTCCAAGTAGTCTAGATCTGATAACATTCAAGAAACTTGCTCAGGAAAGCCTCTGAGCCACCTCAAAATCAATAATCCTATCTTTGAAAACTCATGGAGGATGTCTTAGATAATCAGAAGCTTAGAAAAAGGTGAACTATTTAAACCATTTCTTTAAAACAAACCTCACTCCTCAAAGAAAACCCAAGCCTCCACCTAAAAAAAAAAAAAAAAAAAAAAAAAAAAGAGAAAAAAAAAAAAAAGAAAAAAAAAAAAAAAAAAG
>VXBN01010679.1:962367-977069 GCA_013397395.1 Sinosuthora webbiana
AAAAAGGGAGAAAAAAAGGACAGTGAAGATAAAAATACCTGAGGAATGGGTTGTCTTCAGCTAAAAAGTTAAATATACCCAAACAATCTTTTTAATCTTAGATGATATGGAGAGGAGGAACAGCCACCTTGGTTATGTCAAACCAGTAAAATTCTCTTCAATGAAAGATTTACACAGGGGAGGAAGAATAAATGTCATGATTTACTTGATTAATGTCCTTGACAGCCTTAAGTACTGAAACTTTCTCATGACCAAATTAAGTAGCAAGATCTTGACAATTCCCATGAACTTCCAAACAGATTTAAGTGACTATATGCAAAAGAGGAGTGAACAAGGTCAGACTGATGGAAAGAACTAATGCTACCTTGGGATGCATAGCTCATGTACAGGACATGATCCTTACACCTAATACTGCTCCAGTAAGTCTCAGAGGGACAACTGCAACTCATTCTGGACTCAGGCCTTCAAGCCAGAGCAGGAACAGCTGCAGAAAAACCACAACAGAACTACCACCAGACACAGACAATATCACCTGCCAGGAAAGGCTGAGAGAACTGGGGACACCAACCTTACACATCAGAATACTGAGGAGAGAGGAAGAGTCAGTTCTCTCTATCCACAGCAAACAGAATAAGCAACAAAATATTTGAATTCCAGCAAGGGAGAGTTATATGCAATAGAAAATTAACAGCAAAGCAGTTAAGAGTAAAAACAGGCTGCTTGGTGAGGTTGTGGAGTCTCCATCAAATAGATAATTTTAAGAGCAGGTTAAACAAACACTGGCCAGAAGACAGATGAATGACATAAAAATAAGCATGGAAAAAACCTTGAAATTAAGACCTTAGAGCACTAATAAGAGATTCTGGAATATTACAATCAACTTTGGTATCAGCTTTAAGGAGCAGATTTACAAAGATAGCTGCTTGGATTTTTGTCTGCTTCCTAGAGTGCAATTAAAAACCCCCAAAGCAACAATGACCAAAAAAAAAAAAAATCAACAAAAAACCACAACATAAAACAACCTTAAAGAAAATCAATTGTATTCTTCAGACAAATCATCCACCTTTTAATATGTATCAAGGTATATAATTACAAATACTAATGTGCTTTAATATTTTAAAAGAAGATTAAAAGCTCAAGAATTAGTGGAGCCTACCTGATATAATTCACAGAAGGGAAAAAAAACAGAGCCAAAAAGCCCACCTCCCCTGGAAGCTACAGCTCCTGATACACCGTGGTGGTCAGACTGCTCAGTGCCTGCCCACCAGCTCCACACACACGTTACAAATGCACACATAAAAGTGTGATTAGGGAAATGGAAAAAGAGACAGACTGTTTAGGATAAATCTACACAGCAGCAGTGGGACACAGACATCCTTTCTGCCTCTCCCACCCCTATTTATGACAATATAGTGGAGTTGTAAGCCTATCCAGTACAATTTCCAACTAGCCAGGCCAAGTAGCTCAGGAGGTCTGATTACGAGGACTGGTTTTCCATAAGGAGCAGCTACTGACATCCTTCCTGTTCAATAGTGTCAGTCAAGTTCTGCTTAAGAGGTAAAGAATCCCAACAGCATATTGGAAGGGCAGACACGACAGGTGCCAGAAAGACAACTTCCAGTGATCCTCTCATGCTTTAATGACAAGGATTTGTGCTTCACTAAACTCCAGTAAAGCCCACTAAGCAGAGACACCTACAAAAGAAATAATCATCAGACCTAACACCTTCCTGATCATGCAGTAACACTCATAAATAGATGACTGCTATAGCATGCAAACTCTCTCATGTCACAAACATCACCCTACACAATATCCATTGTGGTGGAAAAATTAAGACAAGGACAATTTCTAGTCATAAATAAAATCTTAAAAGCGTCAATAAAGGCAGTCCATTGCATCAACTATTTTTTGCTGATCATGAGTTAATACCAACACTAAAAAAATCTTTGCCTGTAACTTTGGAAAGTTAAACTACTCAAGCACACTGTACAAAGAATATATTTGTGGCAGAAGTGTCAGAGACAGGACAGTGCAAGCAAAACAAAACAGTGAAGACTAACTTCCTGTTATAAAAAAGAAGGAAATACATGAGTAACAAAGAAACCATAGGCTTTTTTTTTCCATCAGACAAATTCATCCCTAACTTGGGAAAAAAATCAAAATGTAAAAATACAATTATTTCGAAATTATTTTTTAATATTAGGGCAATACTACACGTACTGAGGGTTGGAGTGGGAATGTTGATCTGCTGGAGGGTAGGAAGACTCTGCAGAGGAATCTGGACAGGCTGGATCAGTGGGCCCAGGGTCTGAGGTTCAACAAGGCCAAGTTCCAGGTCCTGCCCCCGGGTCACAACAGCCCCTGCAGTGCTGCAGGCTGGGGCAGAGCACAAAGGGCCCGGTGGAAAAGGACCTGGGGGTGCTGGTTGAGAGGGGCTGAACATGAGCCAGGTGTGCCCAGGGGGCCAAAAGGCCAATGGCACCTGGCCTGTGTCAGTAACAGTGTGGCCAGCAGGACCAGGGCAGTGGCTGTCACCCCTGGCACTCCTGAGGGGGCCTCACCTTGAGTCCTGGTGTTCAGGTCTCAGCTGCTCACTACAAGAAAGTCACTGAGGTCCAGAGGAGGGACAAGGAGCTGGTGAGGGTAAGTCCCATGAAGAGTGGCTGAGGGGGCTGGGGGTGTTCAGCCTGAAGAAAAGGAGGCTCAGGGTGATGTTACTGCTTTCTCCAGCTCCCTGACAGGAGGCTGTAGCCAGCTGGTGCTCAGTCTCTTCTCACAGGGAACCAGCAACAAGACAAGAGGAAATGGCCTCAAGCTGTGCCAGGGGAGGTTTCGGTTGGACATTAGAAGGAATTTCTTTATGAAAACAGTTGTTAAATAGTGGAATGGACTGCCCATGGAAGTGGTAGAGTCACCATCCCTGAAGGTGTTCAAGAAATGACTGGTCATGGCACTCAGTGCTATGGTTTAGTTGACACAGCAGTGATCAGTCAAGGCTGGACTCCGTGATCTCAGAGGTCTTTTCCATGTAATTAACAACGTGATTCTGTATCCTCCATTTTGTAACACTGTACACTATTTATATGCTATTTAACCAAGTCAAGACTTCATGGAAAAAGCTCATGACAAGGATGCTGACTTTCTCAGGATTATCACAAATATAAACAGGGTTGGGAGTAAATTCCTTTGGTTGGTTTTTTTTTGGTTTTTTGTTTGTTTGTTGTTTTTGTTTTTAGTGTTTTTGGTGCAAGGGAGGTCTAACACCAGTTAGGATCCCCTAGGCTTTAGCAGAGAAGACAGACTACCATGGACTTTTGCAGCTTAGCTGTCAAATCATCAGTAACATCTCACTGACTGAGGAGATGAGCCAATCTCACCAAAAGATAACACTATCAAGTGCAACCCGCTGACTTCAGGGTTTGTTTCAAAACTGGCTTCACATTCAGACAAATCCTCATTTCTGCGACCTTAGTTAAAAACCACAAAGGCAAGAACACATTCAGACTCCTGACTGAACATTCTACTTAAAGAATAAATTACCACAGGCCATTTCTAGCAATGTTTTAACAAATTTCTAGGGATCAGAACAATCCCCTAAACCTTACCCCATCAATAGATTTTTCACCTGAATAAAAATGAAAGCACAGGCTCAGAATTACTTTAAATATTGACAGAAGAATGTTCCTCTTAATTTTCTGAGATGCAGCCATCAAGTTTACAAAAAACACACAACAAGCAGTCTAAATAATATTCAATGTGTGACTGACATAACTTCCACATAATTCTGAAAGGCAGTCAGCTAGGTCACCAATGACAGCACTTCTGAAAGCATTAAATAATTATTAATATTTAACTTAGTTACTATGCAATGTTTCTCGGTGCAAAGTTCCATATCCTCCTACATAAGGTTTCAAACCTGTAACTACTGGATACTGTATAAGTATTATAAGCATGGCAATCTGTTTTCCAGATAGAAAAGTAATTGTATTTTTTTTTCCTTTGAAAACTTAAGAATCTTTTTTGAAAACTTTTTTTAAAATCTAAAAATCATGGAACTTTAACTTTGTCCACTTTTATTCTTGTGGTTCAGACTCTTACGATGCTAAAAAAACCCCAACCTAGTCAGCTTCAGGCTGCTGCTGAAACCTGTCTCAAATCACAGCAGACACCAGTAAAATTCCCTGCAGACTCCCTCAAAAGAAGTGGAGAATGACAGTACAGTGGAGATAAATCTTGGGAGTAGCCAGGAAAAAACGTAAAGATAAAGATGATCACACAGATAAAACTGCAAGGTTTCTCTGACAGTAAGGGAGAGTTCTATCTCTTGTTAGGTGACAAACTAAAACCTAAATTGATCTGAAGCCTATTCCAGTGAAGATTTGGGTCTCAACTACACATTAGCTACAGCCACACAGATAAGTTAAGGCCATTAAAACAAAATTGTGAAAAACTTCTAGTGAACCTCAGCCAAACCACTAGCTTGCCATCTGTTGTGGCAGCAGCTTATTGAAGATAAGCAGCCTGGAAGCATTATGGCAATTAAGAAATCTTTTGGTCATTAACTCCACACCAATTAAACACTAAAGGCTGGCAGAACCCTACTGTGGCTCCGAACTGCTTTTTAAGGCGAGCTCTTCTGTTCCCAGGGACTGGTTTCACGATGAGACACAGTGTGGCAAAGAACCTTTAAACATTTACTCAGGCACTTCTCTGTCCATTGGTAGCCCACATATGTGTGTGTTCTCCTACTCAAAAATAATTTCCATGCACACATACAAAGTATTTACTTCATTCCTACACTAACATAGCAACCTCTTTAACCCACATTCAAAAGCAGCATGTTTCAAAAAGCCTCAGTACGTGCACACAGACATTCTCACTCATGCATCTGTCCATGACAGTGTCTCTGGGCTTGCATCACCATTAGTGTTATCCAAATTCAGAGCATCATATCTGCCTCAGTGAAATATCCCCTACAACACATTTGATATAGTCAACCCTTAAGTTAAATATGGTTATAGAACTTGAAAGAGGTTCCTTAATTTGCTTTAATATTTATAAACTAACAAAAGTCTGCCTATGACAACATATTTTACTCAAGGCAATTTTAAATTAAACGACCAATCTCAGTGGGAAGAAAAAACCACCTAATATTAAAAATATCTGAAACTACTTGTTCAGCCTCCAGAAGAAGAGAAGACAGAGAGTACATCTTACCAATGTCTATAAGCATCTGAAAGGAGGGCATCAAGAACATGGAGCCAGCCCCTATTCAGTGCTGCCAGGCAATAGGACAAAAGGCAGGAGGTGGAAACTGATGCACAAGAAGTTCCACCTGAACATGGGAAAGAACTTCCTCACTATGCAGGTGACTGAGCCCTGGAACAGGCAGCCCAGAGATGCTGTGGATTCCTCCTCACTGGAGATATTCAAGAACTGCCTGGAAACCATCTGGTGCAATGTGCTCTAGGAAGACCCTCCTCGAGCAGGCAGGTTGGACCAGACGACCCCACCAGCAGTCCCATCCAACTTCAGCAATTCTGTACAATTCAGTGGTATCACCTTCCTAGCTTAGGAAGACTTCTGTTCTGAGAACTAAAGTTTCTACTTCTGCACACAGGGAAAGAAAGAAACAAACCCAAAAACACCCCACCATCAAAAACCATGAAACAAGCTCTGGCTTAAAAAAAACCCAAACAACCAACAACAACAGCCCACAGCCTCGTTTAAAACCTTAATTATTTTAGCCCCAAAATACAGAAGAAATCATAAAGTTTGCAGTGCCCACAGTTACTGCACTGACTTCAACCACATCAACATACAGCTGTTTGTACTAGTTCTCTCTCTTTGAAAAGAGCCTCAAAGAGAGAAGTGGGTGGCAGAGTGTATTCAAGTCTGGCACCCCTGCCTAAAGACACATCTTTTGCTTCTGAGGAGCCATCACTGATGCAGTTTGACAGCACGAAGCTGAAAGCAGAACAGGAGTCAAGGTAGAGCCTTACAGCACTTTACAACGCTGCATGTACATTACATTTAATGCGGTTTCCAACATATTTCAACACTACTTATAATGAGATATCCCCTAATACACAGGCTTTAGAGTCATGGCTTGCTTTAATTAACAGATGTCTTTCAGGAAAATTATTCAATTGGCAGCCTTCTTTTCCTTCCCTCACTTTACAATCCTGGTATCATGACAGACATTCAAAACCTGAGGCACATGACCAAAACTTCTCAGTCAAATTCAAAACACAAATCTACATCATGCCATGCTTAGCTCGTGCATTCAACAGTCTGTCTTTCTTTCTTGAACTCACTTGCCCATTTCAAAAGGCCAAGCATATTTCATGCACCATCAATAATGCTTGCTCTTTTACAGCTTTCTCCCCTCATTCACATTAACTCATCACCTTCTTCATCCAAGAGGAAAAAAAAAAACCATTTTAGTCTCATTCTATCCTTCCAAAGACCCCATCTTCATTCACTACCCACAGACTTCTGTTAACTTAGCAAACCTGTAGCTGCCACCTGTTCCTTCTGACATATGAGGAGAATAAAATCAGACCAAAAAAGACCAATCCCCAAGAAAGCAGTGCTTTTCTACATAAAAAGGTGTTGCTTCAGGGTCTTGTTCAAATGTCAGTCTAGCTGGCAAATATCCACGTTTAGAGCTCCTAAATGATTGCTGGTGGGCAGAGCTCAACACTAACACTGAGTTATCCTGCACTAGCTCTGGCAGCAGCCAGCCATGCCAGCACACAGCAAGAAAAAAAAAAACTGAGAGGCAGATTACTACCCTAAACCCAGATCATATATTAGCTCAGATGACAAATTTTTGATAAAAGCTGGCTCAGGAGGGAGATGGTCCAAACACAACATGCCATATGCATCTCCCCCCTTCTGAATAGGTTTATGAGTGTTACACCTGAGATTCCCAGCACTGTAAAATATGCTTCAGCTTCTGATGCTGTACAGAAACATGCCTACTACTCTACTCCTTACTTTCCAGTACCCTTTCTGAGGAGTAATTTCAGAGGTTGCTTCTGCTATGCCTGCAGAGCTCCTAGAGATGAAACCTTACGGGGGAAGTAAAAAGATAAGTACACAAAAACATATCTCAACTAATTCACAGCTGCCCACAGACGTCTAGGTAGTAAAACCCTTTGACTGAACTTCAGTTGCCAGTGTTTCTATTCATAATTCAGAAAATTACAAATACTTATGAGTCCATGGAGCCCTTTACATTTTTAAATGACAACTACTGGATTTAATTACTACAGCTAACTTATCAATCACTATTATATTATTTAATAAATAAATATCAATCACTAGAGTTTTATATTCTAGTGATGCATGCATATGTTAATACTCCATCTTTAGAAAGCTCATGTCTACAGCACATGTACATATTTGGAACATAAATCAAATGCTGCCCAGTTCTCTACACAGTTTGCTCTTGCTTTAAGTAGAGAAGCTACTATTTCCAAAAAGAGCAACAACTGACTTGGGAATGAAAGTGAGCAAAGCTGACATTGCAATGCAAGCCATGACCAAACAATCACTTTTGATACTGTAGGCATAATTAATACACAGAAGAATAAAGATGGGTATCTGAAAATTTACATCTAGAAGAGTCAAGTCCCCTGTGCTGCCAGACAGACACTTCTATCCAGCCTGCTACCTTTCCCTGGAGAAGACAAGAAACAGCTATTTAGAGCAGCAAACACTGCCCCAACAGCTGATCACATCCTCCATCTGTCTGCAGCTCAACAGAGACCACTGAACTGCTGCCAAAGCAGTTCAAGAAAAAAAAAAAAAAAAAGCCAGCAGCTTTTTCCTAAGAGCAACTGCCATCCATGAACCCACTCAGAAATCAGTCCTCAGTGCCTATTGTGGCCCCTTCTGGACCACAAGCAATTTACCTCCCACAGCCCCTTTCCAAGAGGAGTAGGAGATGAGTCCCTAAGAGAAGCCCCGAAGCCCAGATGCCATAAGTGACAAGGCAGGCAGTCCACAGCTCTGGACTTCAAAATGATTAATTTTGTGACCTTGTAAAAACTTAATTATTTACCTGGATGATTGTGGTGTCATGTTTTTGAACATCCTTCACAAGTAACCACCTGTCAAAGGTACTACAAGCCAGTTCAACAGATTAGTGTGTGAAAGGAGGACTAATGTAAAAATCTATTGTGCATAAGGACTTTGTGACATCCCACAGCAAGTAACACCACAGAGGCACCTACAACCTACTGTGATTTGTTCCTCTAGGCCTGAGGAGAGACTGTGCAGAGGAATATTTCATGGAAGCACACAGATTGTCTTCCGAAAAATGCACAATGAAGTCAATGTTTTGTTTCCTCCTTATCAATGAGCCAAGTTACTCTTTAAGATATGACCCAAAGGGGCATGTATCATAACCTATTTGAGCTCCAACTTTTTTTGGTTTTTTAAGAGGAAGAAACCATAACTGAGTAGGCAGGCAGAGGCTAAGCATGGCCTCCTACATAGGTTTTTCACCTTATGTGACTTCAGGCACTCAGCTTGCACCAAAATCTCTCCAGGCTTCCTTTAATAAATAATGGAGAGAGAACAGTCACTCTACAGAGTGATGCAGGACAGCAATGCCTTCCTCTCAGAAGCCTGAGTGGGTTCTATCATTACTAGGGATTTTGAGATGGAGAGAACTACCTTTGTGGCTGTTGCAAAAGAAGAAGAATTGATTATTTAAGAACGTGGTTAAAATTCCCACCCCAAGGAAGTTTTTCAGCAGTGCTATCAGCAGCCCAACATGAACAACTTCAGTTCAACAGCCTGGAAGGGGCTCACAGGCAGTCCCATTAATTTTACCCCTAAAATCCACTTTGCAAAACAGTGCCTGGACTAACTTCTGCATCA
Source organism: Sinosuthora webbiana (assembly GCA_013397395.1). Lineage (NCBI taxonomy): Eukaryota > Metazoa > Chordata > Aves > Passeriformes > Sylviidae > Sinosuthora > Sinosuthora webbiana. The sequence goes on from VXBN01010679.1 coordinate 971,263, forward strand.
CTAAAGCAGCTGTACATTCTCGAGTTAAAGAAGTAAGCAACAAGAAAATATTTTGGAAAAAAACCCCATTTACCTCAGGTAAATGCTATGTTGCTCAGACATATCTTTAATAGTGTGTGGTGTGCTTCCTCACAGGCAAGGAGGTGAAGGTCACTAATGTCATATGCTGCCTTGAATTCTCACAACACAAAATTAAGTAATTGTTGTGTCCAAGAAAAAAAAAAAAAAAGGCATATTTATTCTACTGCATTTTCAGAAAAGCTTCCATTTGGGCAGTTCCTGTAATACCATTAAGAGTAACACCATAAATGTCATTTCCCTGTTGAACTCTGCATTTACAGCAAAGAAGGAACTGTATTATTCTTCTAGACATTTAACACAAATGTTTCATTATGTTCAATTATCCTAGGAAAATTCCACATATGGGATATTCTTTCTCAAAACAGACCAGTCCACAGCTATCTTGGTCACTATTAAAATTAAAATAAAAAATACCACAAGAAAGGTAAATTAGGGACTGTTTCCATTACCTTAATAAAAGGGGATATATGACCTCCCTTCCCATCAGTGAAGGAGCCCCAAGAAATATTAAACCTTCTTTGATTACTTAGATCCATACAAACCCAGAACACTGCCTAGCACATCCATGAAGTCCTGTACATCCTAAGCAAAGCAAGTTTATTTCCAGTTATTTCTCCCAATCACTTCTCCACAATATGTCCTCAGTCAATCTGTATTTTTTGAGGACCATCCTCGCTAAACACACAGATCAGGGTCTGAGCATCAGTCCTGTAGGCACCAAGCACCAGCAAACTGAATTTCCACATCCACTCAGCTCTCCATACCAGGCCAGTAGAGAGGCTGACTGGATATCTCACTGTAAAGGAGAAAGGATCCAAGAAGGGACACCCCTATATCAGGATAAATGCCATAACCAAGAAAATAATGTAATATTAAATACTTAAATAAAGCTTCAGGTACTGCTTGGGGTCAAAAAACTTGCAGGAGAAGAACTGGACAAGAACCCTGAATATTCCCATCAATATACACCTATTTCAGAACTAACTTTTCAAACTAATCTAGTTCCAAATTAAATCAACAAGGTTTTGCTTCCACAGTCAGGAAACAAAAAGGGAGGAGGGGAAGGGAGTCACTCTGTTTTTTAGGGTAAAAAATTTCTCTCTCAATCTCACATTTTGCAACCAATATAGCAAGGGGAAAAAAAAATCCTGTGCCTTCACACCCAGAATCAAATGTCTCTGAACAAAGCCAAAGGAGGATCCTGAGTTTATAGGGATCAGACATCGCTGAACCACATGCCATTTTTTCTGACACACTTTTGGTATGTTTTCATTTAACAATTCACAACTGATTATTCTTATTATCAGTTGACCATGATTTTGCAGGTGCAGGAGGTGGGGGAGAAACTGAATGCTCAGGGATTGGATGTACCTCAAGGTCACGAGTACACACAGGCACACACTTCCCAGGAGCAGCATTATGAGATCTGACCCAACCACTGGTACTGTGCCTCTGGTCTCAGGGCTATTAGCTGAAAAATGCCTGAACTGAGCATGGGAAGAAGCTATGAGAGAGCTAATAATGTGAATGTTATGCAACCACTAAGCTTGTTTTAAAGTTTGAAATGTTCTGTTTCGATTCTGCTTCTAAATTAGCAAGTTAACTCAACCATACCATCTAAAGCAAATCCTAATAGTTTTATCCCATTCTGTCTCCTTTCATTATAAAAAGCAGAGCATAAGCTCTTCAGGGCAGGCACTGCATGTCTATTAAAAAAAAAAAAAAATAAATGCTTAAACTACCTTTAACCAGAGGAACAAATTTACTACCTGGCTGTCACAAAGGCTTGTTTTTCTTCAAGTCACTGTTAAGGGTGTTTATAAGTACCTGCTGCCTCAGCCTGAGGAGCAGAGGTTATAATACTGTTCTAATAATTGGAGTTTATCTAGTTTACCTGAGCCTTGACAAAAACTGGCCAAAGTTAGTTTGCTTTTGGAGAGGAGGAGGCCCTACATAAAAGCAAAAAAGCTAGCTATTTGCTGAACTTCTGAGCTCCTGACAAAAGCTCCTCTTTTGAATGTTTCCTTCCTTTTGAATGTTTGAAGCATGGAAGGAGAAGAGTGAACAGGGAAGATCTGAAATCACAAATCAAATACAGATATCACTAAAATGCAACGAGCTACAAAGCTGCTGAAGAAATTGGCAATGTACATTCTGCTATGTATAGAATATCTATTTTAAAAGCCGTACCCCACAATAAAAAAACAGTCTGCTGAAGTATTTTATGGAATTCTAAACCAGCTCTCAAATCTAAGAAGATTCAATACATTACTACACTTGACATACAATACTTGGAAAGATGCAAGTGAATGAACTGTAAAATGGTTACTAAATTATTCTCTTTATTAACACAAGATTGGTCAGGCCTGTAACAAAAAGTATTTCTGTAGTTGATCAGCTACTGACACACCACTCTCCACTCCAAAATACCTGAACATACTAACAAATAGCCAATTTTGCTATAGCATATGTATGAATTATGCAGTGGTTGCTGGAGTTAATCAAATGCCTCTCACAACATCAATAATCCAACTGCCCGTCAAAAATTTACAGGATCAAATTAAGAAAGCCTGATGCAATGCATTACTGAATTAAAGCAAAACCAAAACAAAACAGAACAGAGAGCAAGATCTATTTCTATAAATACATGTATTAGAAAGAAAAAATCCTAGAGAAGTCCTGCAGCAGTGCTGGACAACTAACTGAGTTGGTTTCCAGTTAAAGCTGACACAGGTTCTCAAAACTGAGACTCCCATGCACTGATCCACTACCAAAGCACCCTTAAATTCACTAACACTCCAAAACATCTGACAGTGCTTCAGAGGACCAATTCAGATGCCAGAAAGCATGTGCACGGAATAACATACCTTCCAGGAAGATTCTGTTAGCAGTTGCCCACTTGCATCCCAGAACAAGAATTAGCATGTGCTCTAATGCAGAATTTAGCCTACAGTCTTAAGAAAACCCTCCAGATAAGATGTATCAAAACCTCAATTCAAATTCATTTGTTAGTTCTAACCGGGTTAGCTAGAATTTCAATACTGGCACATGAGCTTTTAGTCTGAAGCTTAAATACATTCATTTTTAAACTACAGTCAACCTGTTTTATAAAGCAGGTTCAAAGTATCCGTTATTCTGAACCATTATCGGCACACAAGAATGTGGACCACACACAGGATCATTCCTTTAACATCCTGTTTCATTCTGTCTTTTAAACAAGTTTTGGAAGGAACACCTAGCAGAACACTAGTAGAAGGATGTGCCCATCCCATTCAGAATGGCTGCCCTAAAACCAGATAAGTGACAAAAGCTGGAAACTACAGCAAAGCAATGAGAGCATGAGAACAAGAAGAACAAACTATGCTGTGCAGCAAACATTAAATTCGTGGGGGGCTGGTGGTTATATTTTACATCTTTTCAAAGATTAAACATTTAAGTTTGTTCAGCAGAGAACTGGCTGACAATTTCACTTACCCACCAAAGGGAACTTCATATTATTCTGGGTAAGATGAAAGTAAAGCAAGTCTGGTTACTACTTTACAGTTACTGGTGTGTTGCTTACTCTCCATCCAGCCAAAACAAACCTAATTTAGAAGTGATCTGTCACGTAAAATACAGTTTTCTTTCTCAACTTCATCCAGAAAAAACATCTGCTAGTCTTTCACTCAAAAAACAGAGTCCTGTTTTGACCATGTACCCTAAACTATCAAATTTTTACATACCATCGAGGAGATCCGATTTTCACATCGGCAAGAGTCATGCAAGGACGCTGCAAGATTTCACCTTTGCAACAAGATAATCAGTGAGTTTTTAAGTACTGGCAATTTTTATTGCCATTGGAAAGCCATTGAAAGTGTCAAGAAAGAGGTCACTAAAACCACTGTGGAGGAAACAACATCAACTTTAAGGCAGCATTATGCAGTAAAAGCATTTACCTTTCAAAAAACTGAGCGTAGGGATTTATTTACCTATCCACAAAACCTCATTCCAATATCCTTACTGCTTGATTGATCAAGGTCTCTGCTGCAGGTTTATTCTGGTTTAACTAACTGATCTGCTTGTTTAACTGACTTAACTCCCCACTTGTCCATCTCAGTCTTCAGAACCACTTGTATCACACTAGGAATGGAAATGGAAACGTTTGACAAATCACATACACATCTAAGAGGAGAGGCAAAACCAGATCAGTTAAGGCAAAGTTACAAATGCATTAAGTCACATGTTGTGCTCACTTACAAAAGTATGAGTAACATGTGAGCAAGTGTAATACACAGATGTATTCTCCCAAAAATCTAGTGCTGAAACACAGTATTTAATTTTTAAGACATAACTTACTTTCAGAGAGACTGAGAAATTATATTAGGAACTACCTAGTCTGAAAGAAATATGGAACACGAAGTAGGTAGACTAGCAATGATGTTTTGGCTTTTGAGATGAGTTTCAGAAAGATCCCATTCAGTCTGATGAGAATCAAAGTTCTAGACTACACATAATCACAAACATCAAAATACTGGGGGTAGTGGAGCCACATCAATGACCCATTCTGAGCATCACTTCGCTGCTGGTTTTATTTCCCTTGGCATGATGACGTTTAACAATCTCTAGGAACCTGTGCCTGTAAATCTTCTTGCTACAGGTTTAGTTAGAACAGTGTTGAAGGATGACTTGCAAAGCTGCAAATAAAAACCTGCACACCTCTTTGCCATTAGCCACGTCACTCTTCTGGATATCTAAGTTGCATATAAGCTACTGTCCCAAAAGGAAATTATGTGTGAAGTTAAGTATCAGATGAGGACAGACATATAGAAACAGTTAATCTAAAGTATGGTAGCCAAGTATCAAAGTGTATGAACCCAAGTTTTGAAGAGAGGAGAAAAAAAAGTCAACCTACAACCACCAGATTGACTGCTGACCCAGCAGAATAGATGGGCACAAAACTACACGGAGAACAAAATAAACTATTTGTTACATCACGGTATTTCAGACATGCTATATCACAAAAGCCAATTCTTCAATTTTCCTTTCACGTGCTCAACAAGTTTACGAGAGCAAGGGGAAAGAGAGCAGGTGGTATGACATGCACATGGAAGACTGAATAGGCTGTCAGCAGGAAATGCTGCTGTAAATATGATACCTAACACAAGCTATGGATTGATAACAAAAAAGTTGAGGTAACCTTCACAAGAGAAAGGAACATGAACTTATTTGCTCTTTTGCTAGTTGAACCAATAGGACACCTTTTTAAGGGCTTAATCCTTGAGTATTTTTTCTTGGAAAAAAAAATTAATTGAACTACACAATCGGCTTGGTCTCAATAAGTTTCACCATCATATGAAATGATGTAACAGATCTGAATTATTCCAAGGCACCGGAGTGCCAACCACAGTCCAAGCTACAATGAACCTCCTATGCTTAACAACCAAGTTGGCTACTGCAAAAAGGGCGTAATGGAGGTGTCTTTTTGCTTTCTCAAGGCCTGCCCGCCCCTATTTCTTACAGCTCCTCCATTAAGGTGAGACCCCAAGGCCAGGGGCGCCGATTTCAGGACAAACCCCGGGACGGCCGCGGCCCCGCGCAGGCGGCGCGGCCCTTCCCCCACAAAGGGTGGGGAGCCGAGGACGCTGCCCGGCCCCGCCGCCCCCTCCCCGCAGCCCCCGGGCCCAGCCCGGAGACCCCCGCCGGGGCCCGAGCGGGCCGGGGGCACGGCGGGATGCGGCGGCACAGCC
>VXBN01010679.1:977183-1025789 GCA_013397395.1 Sinosuthora webbiana
CTGGGTCCCGGGCCGCCGGTGCTGCCGAGGCCGCCGCCCCGCTTGTTCTTCCGGCGCTTCGCTCCGCGCTTGGCGTCGGCCGGACTCATGGTGCTGACACCCGGGCACGGGAGGAGGGAGCGCCGGGGAGGAGGAGGAGTGGGGGGAGAGGGCGCGGGGTCGCGCCAAGCGCCCGGGGGTGGCGAGGCCGGGCGGGGCCAGGCGGGGCCGGGGCTCCCCGGGCAGCGCGGGCGAAGCGGGGCTGTCACGACCACGGGGACTCGCTCGGCCCCGGCGCCGCTGGGCAGAGTTACCGTCCAATATGGCGGACACAAGGGGAAAGTGATCCCCCTTTACGTTGGGGGGCTCCCCCTCGGCGCTGACGGGAACCCGCCGCGCACGGCACGCTGGGAGGCGTAGTTCCGCGCCTCGCTGTAACTTTCCACCGCTACTGATATTGGACTACAGTTCCCAGCGTGCATCGCGATGCCCGCCTGGGCGCGGCGGATGAGCTCATCCGTCCCCGCGGTGGCTGCTGGGAGTTGTAGTCCTCCCGTCTGCCGTTAGCCGCGCCGGCCAGCGTTGCCACCCCGGTCAAGAGACTACAGCCCCGCCCAAGAGCCACGTGACGCCTTAAAGGGGCCGCAGCGCTCGGGGATAAGGCGTGAGGGGCTGTTTTAGGCAAAGCCCCGCGTGAGGGGCCGCAGCCCGCCCGCCGTTCCTACATAACACAGCCCTTGAGTGTCGGGCTGTTCTGTTATATCGTCCCTGTGCAACCATCCCTCAGAACCACACAGGCGCCACCGTCGCCAAATCCCACGCAAGGCAGGCTGAAAATGGAGGTTACACCACACACACTGGGGCTGAGGCCACTGCTGTAGCCTGAAGTGCGGTGAGGCCACTGCTTGAGTCACCATCCCTGGAAGTGTTCAATAAACATATAGATGTGGTCCTTCATGATGGCTTAGTAGCGTGCCACATGGTCTCGTGGTGGGGTTGGCAGTGCTGGGTTGATGGTTGGACTCACTGGTCTCAGAGGTCTTTAACAACCTGAAAGATTCCATGTTGTTCCTCGCAGTGCACAGTCACACACAGGCCCAGGAAAGGAGAAATGCTGTAGCTCTGTGCTTTGATGTGTCTGGGTGGCATGATGCAAAAATCATAGATGTGAGCACATTAAAACTGGTGATAACTTCGTGGGATCATGGAATCCATTAGGTTGGAAAAGACCTCTGCAATTGAGTCCAACCTATGACCAAACACCACCATGTCAATTAGACCACGGCACTGAGTGCCACATCCAATCTTTCCTTAAACACCTCCAGGCATGTGACTCCACCACCTCCCTGGGCAGTCCATTCCAATGTCTAATCACCCTTTCTGTGAAGAAACTTGTCCTAATGTCCAACCTAAACCTCCCTGGCACAGTTTAGGACTTTATCCTCTTATCCTGTCATTTTCCTAGGAGAAGAGGTCAACCCTCATCTGGCTACAACCTCCTTCCCTGCAGCAGGGATCAGTAAGGTCACCCCTGAGCCTCCTTTTCTCCAGGCTGAACATCCCTAGCTTCCTCAGCTGCTCCTTGTCAAATCTGTGCTCCTGACCCTCCACCAGCTCCATCACCCCTCTCTGGATGCAATGAAATGCTTTAACTCTGGCTGGTGTCATGCAAAAATCGTAGGTGTGAGCACACCTGGTGATTGCTTAGGGCAGTCTAAAATCTCTTTTGCAGCATTAAAATAGTGAAGGCATTGAGTAGTTGTGATGGTGGGTCAGAGGATAGTTCAGAAGCACCAGCATATTTGCCTTTTATTCACCAATGACCATACACTCTTAAAAGATCTCGGGAAAGACAGCCTTAGGAGTTTTGGGAGAGCAATGGAGGAAGACAGTGATTTCAGCATGTCCTGATGAGTGGTTGGCAGTGCCAGTAGAAGCTGCCATCCACTCTGAAGCTGTTCCAGGCTTAGTTTGCTTCGGTACACATAGAGGTGCTTTGCTTTTACACACAGACAGCTGTGAAACCAGGAGAATCCATTTGTTCATTCTGTGATCTAGTAAATGGAAAGGGTTTGTTGCGGCAGGGCCCTGGTCTTCATAAATGCATTCAATGCTCAGCACACACAGCCCTGCATAAACAGCAAATGGCAGTGGCAAGAGTAGCTGTGTACACGTAAGTGTAGACATCCTTTTGCCATAAACAAATAAATTCCAGACCCTGAAGTATAAATTTGAAGTTCACTTATCTTTGTAATATATGGCATTATTTTCAGACCTAACATCTTTCACTTGAAATGGTGACATAGTCTTATATAGGGCCGTCTTTATCTTCCTTTCCAAATTATATTTTCACTTGAACCCTCTTCATTTAACACCGTGCTTCTGAAAGAAAGATTACAGCTCTGTCAGTCTCTCTATCCCCTATGTATTACAGATAAAAAGCATTATTATGAGAAACTGTTATAGTAAAATCACTCAACCATACAGGAGCTAAAGTAATGCTACTTAGTCTGACATCACAGTATTTAATTCTGATAATCTTATTGCAGAAACAAATGTTTTCCTTTTACACTTCAGAAAATAAGGGACAGCCTGATATCCTGATGATTTTTTTTTTTTTAATCCAGCTTTCAATATTAAGATTCACAGTGCAGGACAGTAAGTTTTTATAAACTGTGCAGGTCAGGGTCTTTTTTTAAACCTGCAGGTAAATTAGGTACTCTTAGGGGTTTGCACTGAATGTAGCTACCACGCCTTGTTTTTAACTTACAATTAGCTGCTGAGCCAGTAGGTTGTTTTAGAAATGAACTTGCTACTTTGATGGTGGATTTGAATGTTTGTATGAACCGGAACAAAAGGCAGAGGAAATTAATTTGACTGCTGTGGAGACCTACGACTATGTTTCTTGTCCTTACTTGAATTAAATTACTTATAACATTCCACCTCATCCCTAAGAAAATAAACTCAATCATTTGAACAAACTAACTTTAATTTACCTCATTGTTAATCTAAAGCATGGCATGGCATTTCAAAACCCTTTTGGGGGAAAAATTATTTATACTCTGAAAATTTTTCACATTTTCCAGGAATGACATATATAAAAGCCCACTGCATAAACAGTGCAGATCACTGCAGGGCTTTCCCATGCTCTTCCTTTGAACCAACCCAGCTTCAGCAGCATTGTAATTTTCCCTGTGAGCCATTAAGTTAATAAAAGGCTGAATAGAGAGCTCAGGTCACAGTTACCTTCGAGTTCTGCCTTCACGATGTCAGGGTGGCTGGAAAAACTCAATATGGTTTTACCACCCCTCTGGAATATTTGTACTGGTCTCCTGTTGCACACAGAATGATGTAAGGAGTCTATACACTGAACTGCTGTTATAACCTCAAGTAAAAATTAAGAGACCTATTAGTCATTACTGTTTCTGAAATAATAGTCTCTGTGCCAGGGAGGTTAAAATTTATGGTTTCTTTAGTTTCAAGGGGTTCTTAATTATGCATTTGCTTCCCAGTTTTGCAGGTGCTACTTGATAACATTGGTAATAGACAGAACTCAAGGGAGCAACTCACACACAAGGCAGTGCCATGGGGAGTTTAAAGCACATCCAGGTTTTTTATGAATCTTCTGACCTGAGTTATACCAGCTGTGATGCTTCCAGTTAATTTCTGGCAAGTTGAAATCCCCAATAAGGGCAAGGGCACTTGACCTGGAGGTATCCCTTAGTTCCTAAAAGACTTACTTGTCAGCATCCTCATCCTGGCTGTAGGTCTATAGCTGACTCCCACCATGACATCCACATTGTTTGTTTGCCACTTGATTGTAATCCAGAGGCTTTCAACTGTGCCATCACCAACTGTGAGCTCCATATATTGTAACCCTTCTATTCCATACAGTGCCACCCCTCTGCCTCTTCTACCCTGCCTATCCCTCCTGAAGAGCCTAAAGACATCCAAAATGCCACTCCAGTAACAGGACTCATCCCACCAGGTTTTATTTATGCCAGTGATGTCAAATCTCTGGGACTGGGCCAAAGTTTCAAGCTCCTTGGGTTTGTTCCTTGGGCCTTGTGCATTAGTGTAGAAACATTTCAGGTGTGGTACATTGTAGCCAATACCTTGTAAAGCAGATTAAGGGGTCCCATTAGTGCTCATTTCTCCAAGTATTTGGCACACAGTGCCATCACTCCTCACTGGTGAGCCTGGTTTTATCCCTTTCCCCCGTCCAAGCTAGTTTGAAGCTCTGTCAAGGAGCCCCACTAGCTCCTGTGCTACAGCTCTTACTCCTCTGAGACAGGTGCATTGCATCAGTGGTCAGTAGATGGTCAACATCTCATGGTCAACAAACTCAAAATTTTTCCAAGTACACCAACCTTGGAGCCACATATTGACCTGATGGATCTGCCTAAGAGTTTCCTTGTAACTGGAAGGATCAAGGAAATCAGTAGCTGTGGTCCCGATCCCTCTGCTAATTGTCCCAGGGCCCAGAAGTCTCTTTTGATTGCCCTCAAACTTTGTTATTTCGTTGCTGCAGCTCAAACAGCCTATAGCAGATAGTAATCAGAGAGCCCTACTAGGCTCCAGAATTTTCCAGTAATGTCCCCTGCCCAAGCCCCTGAGAGACAGCAGGGTTTTGTGTCAGTTGGGTCCAGTCTGGACGACTTCAGCAACTCAAACTAATTTTTCTGTCCAAAAAGTTGCCGTTTTAATAGGAGTTCATTTTTCCTCTACAGGAGCATGCAGGTGTGTAGGTATAGGGAAGGATGTATTTACACAGAAGTGTGCAGCTTCACAGCATAGATGTACACTGACTGCCTTTTAATCACCTTACCTCCTGTTTTCACACCCAATTCCAGAGTATCTGAGCTCCTTACACGAACGATGGATATTGACAAGTTCCTGGATGGCCATGGAGTCTAGGCACGCCCTCCTTTTCAATGAAAGTAAATGTTCTCAGGGTGAGGTTGTCGATTTATTGGCTTCGGTTGAGAGAGTTTCTGGTTGCTTGGTGGGACTAAACTGAAGAATAATGAAAGCAGTATCATCCTTCTAGCAAGGCTTTCTGTAAAGCAAAAGACTGCAGGTTTTCCTTTAGATGGCCAAAATTAGTTTCACCCAGTCTCCTTTGGAATTTGTTTCACAGCCAGATGTCTCAGATGAAAAGATTTTATCTAATGCTGAAGAGGTTTAGAGCAAAATAAAAGGAATCTCACATGCTGGATAATTAAACTTCATTTCAGGAGCTTTATGATCCCTTTGACTTTATGGTTCTTGGGTTTTTTCCTCGACAACCTTCACTGATCCTTAAACTATGTGTTTTTTAAAGCCATAAGCACACAAGTCTTGCAAAAAGTCAGTCTTAGTCCAGGGCATCCACCATGAGAACAGTATCCCAGGAGAACCTTGACTTAGTGCTTGCTGTAACTGGGAAGATGTGTGATTCCTGGCTTCTTGTCCTCAGTGCCTGTGCTGAAAGGCTCCTGTGTCGTGCTGAACTTATAAACAAAAAATGCAGAAGCGCAAAAGCAAGAAAATATTTTTTTTTCCTTCCAAATAACAGTAAAAACCTGAACAAAGGTCAGTTTCTTACAATGGGAATGCTAGAACATACACCTCTACTGAAATGATCTTAATTCAGCAACTTTTTTCCAAACATTCCTTTGATTCTCAAGTTTTCCCCATTTACAGCAGACTCTTTCAGCCTATTCTGAAGAATGCCTTCTGAAACATAACCTGTGTTATGAAGGAATTACCTAATTCTGGCCACTGAAATACAGCTTATGTCATGTAATATTGCTTCTCTGCCAGCTGGTGTTTCACATAATGGAATACCTTGCCTTTTCTGCATCAAAAAAGCAACATTGCTGTCCCCTTGCTGCCCATGTGAAAAAAAGAAACATTTTGCACGTCAGTACTAAGACAGCAGGTAAGACTGTACTGGTTCCAGTTTTTCCTAACTAGAGCACTAGGTTAACCCTGTATGAGGGAAAGGCTGTGTCTGCAGGTTACTGTTACACAGCTGGAGAACATCCTCCTGCCAGCAATTCGAAATGAGGCAGAGCAGCTCGGACAAGTCTGCCCTCAGATGCTTTCAAACCCTTCAAATAAAGTGTACAGGGAATGATGTTTTGTCTCTCAGCTAGCACTTGGGAAGAAAATCCAATTTCCACCTTTCAGAATAGGTGTTAACCTACACGTTCAGAGCTTTGATGGTGTGCTGGGGGAGTGAAGAGGATATTTTCATAGTGTGATCTTCTCTATTCACAGAGTCCCTGTGAAGGAAGAAAATACAGCAGCAGTTTCCCTGCTCACAGTTTCCAGTCCTGCCTGCCCAGCCAGCCCTCTGCCTTCAGGAGCCCAGGCTCTCCACTCCCTCTGAAGGCCACAATCACCAGGGATGTTCAATTTCCCTGCCTTTTCCTCTCACCGTTTTTGCCATTAACCCTTAAAATGAAGCACTGGCAGCCATTCACTGAGAGGTCTCCCAGCATTTTTGGTTGGTTCTACATGTCAGGTTCAAATTATTCTAGGAGTCTTCCTCCTGTTTCCAGCTACTGCTTTATTACAAGGTCTTGGGCTCTTTGGACCCTTTCATTTCACCTTTTAAAAGATGCTAAATCCGTGCATGCATCTGTTTTAATCCAGAGTATGAGAGCTGAAAGATCAGAACCTGCCTCCTGGCAGCCGTTAGCACCTACAAGCACACGTCCAATTTCTTTGTAAATTGTACCAACAGAAACATCTTCTGCTTTTGCACTCTTTTCATCTGGAGGTCTTTAACATTATCAAAATGAACAATGCAAGTTATGAATCTTTCTTACTGTTTATCTTTCTGCTTTGGCTTTTAAATTTATGATCACGGGGGGGAAAAAAGAGTATCCCATTGCTCTTCTGTCAGCTGTTTCTTCAATAATTTGTTTTCCTCTGTCACTGAATTGTAATTTTAGTAGCAGATCTCTTCATAACATGAAGAGAGAGAGCTCATGGATTACCCAGGTTTCCACCCTATGTCGAAGAAATGCAACAGAGAAGAAGGAGAAAGATTTCCTGTTTGCCTCTGTTCATCTCTGAGCAATCAAGTTCATGAATTTTGATTGACATTTGTAAAGTAGTTGAACCCAGAGTAACAGTGAGGGGATTTATGGGTTCACATCATCTTTCTTGGATGTCAGGAGACAGAAAGTTCTAGGTGGGAACATCTCCACACCAGCAAGATGCTGGGGAATTAACAACAGTCTCAGTCAGCATCTTTTGTCCATCCTGACACAACAAGGTGGAGAACTGGGCCTTAGGATGCTGTAGGTGTAGCTTTTAAGCTTGGACAAACCAAGTTAAGCAGACAACCTTCAACATAATCCTTAAAATTTCATTTATTATTGGGATGCCCCCCCAATCAGTTTCTGGATGACAGTGTTTTCCAGAAGATGCCTGGCCCCAAACCTTAAAAATACCAAGTAACAGAGGATATGTGGTCACATGGCACTGTTTATTATGGCACTGGTTTTTATGGTGCCCTCCTCAAACAGAGTAGCAGGAACTCAGATGAAGCCAATAGTCCTGTGTTTGACCTTTGCATCTCTTCCTCAGGTCTTCTGCAATTTTGCAGTCCCTATTTCTGAGCAGAGTGTGAGACAGAAGAAATCCATCTAAAGCCTCTCTCTCCTTTACAGGAATGAGTCAAACCCCCATGAACCTGTCGTCTTTGCACCCTAGGCTGTGATGCACTGACCACCAAACCAGGATGCTTCAGCTACATGACACGGTGGAGGACACAGCACCAAAACTAAGCTTTGCTGCTTTTACCTCTGACACAAGGTTAACCTGGTTCTCACAATGCCATGCAGTGGACACATCCCATGTTTGGAGTGGGGTTTTTGGCTGCAAAAGAACGTACAATTTTAAACACTAAAAACCAAAATAAGCTAGGAAAGTAACTTCTACAAGCTGTTTGTAGCTGTTATGTGCAAAGGAAACCAAACCAATGCTACCACCTTGTCTCAGTGACCTGATTAAGAATTTTTTAATCCACCAATCACTTCCATTCCCATCTGACAGAGGCAGCAATCCCACAGGTATGCTATTCTATGACTTTTAGGCAGATATTAGCTTTCACATCCCAGGGTAGTCCCACCAAGAGAAAAACACTTCCTGCCTCTGTAAAGGGAGGCAAGAACTCACTGGCCCATCAGCCCACGTCAGCACAGCATAAAAGATGCTGCCTCTTGCCTGGCCAGGCAGAGAGAGAGCTGGGGAGGGTAGAGGACTGTGAAGACACAGAGTCCAACCCCATGGGAAACTTCATTTCCACCCTTCATAGAGCAGCCTATTTCCACGGAGACTGAGATTTAGAGGTGGCCTCCTGGAGATGTCTCCAGGCCTGGGGGGGCTGATTTTGGTCCAAGATCAAAGATACCCAAACCAGCTGTGAAATTCCAGTCCAGACCAAATTCCTTACCATGATAAGCATCTGTACTTTAACTTAAATATTTGATGAGATTATTGCAACTGACTGGGCTTGCCCCTGCATTGTTGAATCATTTTCATCTTGTCTCCTAAAGTCCAAACCTGGTCTTTTAACTCTCAGAAAATGAACAGCTAATATAATGACGTGTTCCAAAAAGATGCCAAGCACCAGAAATCTCAAAGCAGCAAGTATAAATATGTCTGGGTTTCAGTTGCAGGTCCTTTAAGAGTTACCTGTTATTTTAACCAGTTCACATCATTTGCACAGTGGGGCTTTTTGCTGGATTGATAAGCAGTTCTCTGTAAACAACCATTTCATGGCATTTATATGAATACAGGGTGCCATAATTCTCAGCTTCTCTCATCCCTACAAGAGAAATTATTCAAGGAAATTCCCCAAAGGGCAAGTCACATTTGGATAAGGCTGGCATCACTCCAAGAGTGTGAGATTACTAGAGAAAGGGAATTTACTTGAGGAAGAATGAGAATATAGCATTATTTACCAGCTAAGAGCTGTTCCTGCAGGGAGTGGAACATCATCTGCCTTGGTATCAGAGGGGACTGAGGCCGTTCCACATCTCAGCCCCAGATTTAATAAACACTGACATGTTTGCACAGTATGTGCTTGCAAGAGGCATTTCTGTAAGTGCAAGGAAGCAGTTTGTGCATTAGCAAGGCTGGCAGAGGCATTTTCTGTGCCACTTCAGTATCAGAGTTGTCAAGTGCACTATCAAAAGCTTCAGCAAAAACGGGATTGTTAATGTACACTGTTTCAGGGCACAAACCATTAGCAGAAGGCTACAGTTCCTGGGTTTCAGGGCTTTTGCTAGATTATCTATTGATCTATTTATTTATTTATTTTGAAGTTGTAGAAATTGCATGTGAACTGACTTGTACATGAAAGAAAAAGGAACATTTGGCACACATATTTGAGCATACCATTATTTTTAATCTCAGAGAGAAACCAGGACTTTTAAACCATCCACTTTCAGATAGTGCCCTTCCCTTCCCTTCCCTTCCCTTCCCTTCCCTTGCCCACAAGTCCTTTTCCCACTTGTTCCAAATACCTCCAGGATGTTGCCCAAATTATTCAGAACAACAGCAAGAACAGCTCTGCAACTTTAAATAGTCAGAAATCGTTTTCCAAGCATAAATTCTTCCCATCTTGGCTAATTGAATCAAGACTGACTGAGAAATGATGCATTTTCTCTTCCCCCTTTTAAAATGTTATTGTTGATAATTCATGCCCACTGAAGACAAGGGATACAGGCTATAGCTGGGTTTGGTTATGATAACTTTATTTACACTTATTCCTGTCACATTTCATCTTCCACAGGCCATATAACAGCTTCCTGTCTTTGGCTAATGAAGCACTTCTAGTCATCTCATTCCAAATTAAAAATATGGCATTGCTGTTATGCCAGATAAGACATGGGTGTATCTTCCTAATTCTTCTATTTCTTGGTTAACTAAATTGGAAACAAACTGAACCAAGAAGAGATATTTCATTACATGTCTGCAAATAAATGATATATAAAACCACTACATCATATGCTTCAGTAAAATAATTTGCTGCTGTGAGAAACACTCTCTGCTAAAGATTTACTTGTAGATCTTACACTTCTCAAAGAAGGGTTACCTCTCTACATTTCAAGCAATTTTATTTTCTTCAAAGCGCAGAAGAAGAAAAAAAAGTGGGGAAATGTTTTAATTTAAGATTATGTGGTAGCCAAATGCATTGTAGATGAAAATAATGGATAATAACTCAAATCCAGAAGGGGCAGCAGATTCAGCCTGAATTAATTCTAAAGCTTTATCAAAGAGAGCAATTCATTTTTGGCAGCTTGAAAGCTTAGAAAGCTGGTAGGGGAAGGGCTGCCAGAAATGTGTTTCTTGGATGGAGACTTCTACTGAGGATACCCATTAGAGATTGGTCTAACCTGGGTTACCCCCAGATGCTGCTCATGCTCTGGTTTAGGATGTACAGGGATGGGTAGAGTTTCCTTTCTGCCCAATGCTCTCCATGATTCTGACCCTCTATTTAACCTCCTTGGGTTCAGTTTCCCAAGTATTAAATAGAAATAAATCTCATGGTGCAAATCTTCTTTCTGAGCCTATCTGGCATGATACCTTACTGCAAGGACCATATAAATGCAATCTATAAAGTAGATTGATCTGTAAAAAATCTGCCATTGTTGAACTAAACCCTCATTTTCTCTTAAAAACCACAACACTGACATCATATAAAAAGTCACTGGAATTACAATGGCATAGGAAAAAATCACTGACTATTTCTTAAGTTCTGCATAAAACTGGAAAATTCTTCCCCTGGTACTGTTAAACTGCAAAAAGTCTCATCTGCTTGGCCTAGTTAGCATGGGTGAGTTTTTACAGTGTTCTCCTCCTGTTACCCCTGAAGGTCTGGTGCAATGAAGACTTTGTCTAACCCCAGCTGTAATTATTGCTAAGAACAGACATAAGAGGGAAAGTGAAAGAGAGAAGAGAAGGGCATCCCTTAAGGCAGAGTCCAACTGTGACACATAGGATGTGGTGTCAAATAGCTGCTGGTTGTAGACCAGGTTTGGATTTGCTTTCTGTCTCATGTGAAAAACCTGATCTAAGAGAAGAAGGAGAGGGACAAGGTGGTGAGATCAAAGCTGTCCTATGTCAGAAGAAATAAGGAAAGAAGCTGTTTCTGCCTGGCAGCAGTGGGAGCAAGCAGCTGCCAGGGCCCCAGCTGTCACTGGGCCAGGACTTGGAGGTGCTGAGGAGTAAATGAAGGAAACATAGCAGCTGTGGAAGGCACACCCCAAAAAAAGGCCAGGAAACTTGACCTCACAGAGCTGCAAGTCAAGAAGGGCTAGGACTTGGGCAGGGAGAGCAGGTGAGTGTCCCACAAGTGTCACAGGAAGAGAGGCAGTGACTGCAGGCAAGACAGGAGGACATGGATTTTTGGAGATGTTTCTGGGACTTCAGCCGTGGTGAGGGTCTCCTGAAAAGCCTCCAGCAAGCTTCCTTGGCAGCCAAGAGGGGAAGGGGTGAGGGTGTGCTAGCAGAAACCAGGAGAAGATGGCACAGAAAATGCAGTTCAAACAGAAGAACAAAAGATAGAGGGGACTAGGAAAAATGTCGAAGTTTTGTGTCACCCTTTCTTTCACTGTATCATGCCCATTACTGTCACCTCCTGTTCTTTCTCAGCAAGTCTAGGCAATACTAAACACCCATTTTTTCTTTTTTCTCCCAGCTAGGGTCATTGTAAGGGAAGGAAGTCCTAGCTTTGCTTTCCCCAGCACTGGGGAGGCTTTGCATGGCTGCACATCTTCAAGCTCAGGCCTTCAGCTGAAAAACCTAAACATTTGTAAATAAAAAGGTTGTTTCCCCCTTGTTTGTATAATAGAGTTCTATTTTCCCCAATTACAATGCTAACTAATGGTTCTCACTTCATTGCCACTCTGACAAGCAATCACTTCCCAAAGCCTGAGGCCCTGTTGGCACCTCCATCACCTTGAGATGCAGGTGAGCTTCTTTTCCCAGACTCTCAGTCAGCACCAAAGACAGATGTTGATTTTTTTTATTTGCTTCACTCTCTGTGAAGATTTGATTTTCTCAGCCTGAGGCAGCCTTCAAGAGTTAAGGTAGTAAATTAACCCATCTGCCTTATGGTTTGTAGCCATCCTGCCTGGTTGCCAAATGCTCTGATGTGGCCACACATTTCCTCCTGATAGAGATCCAGAGGGACCACCCCCACACACACAGCCCTGGTACATCAGCTGGTGACAGATTCTCCTGGTTTCATCTCCACGAAATTGTGCCCAGATGTTTGCCTCCCTCCATGGTGAAAACTGTGCACTGGGTTTTGTGTGACCACTGGCACAAGGAAGCATTGCCTCCCCCTTTGGGCAGCTGACAGTGCTGAGTGTTGAAGGCTGCATGACGTGAGATCCCAAGGTGGGCAGTGAAAGCGATGAACAGGGAAGAGCTTGATTTCCACTCCAGGTGCAGCCTCTCCACCTTTGACCCAGGTGACTTTTCTGTCTCATCAAGACCAAGCATAAAGGTAAATGTCTTTTCAGTGCCAGGAGCATTCTCAGTATGTCTCACCTTTAGTAAAAAGCATCCTTCTGCCTGCAAGCTGAAGAGCTCATTATTCTTAACAGCATCCCCGTATCGCCTTGAGAAATAAAGGTGCGTACAAATACCACAGGTAGCTGACAAGCTGAAGACAATTAATGCTTGCTCCTTCTGACCCTCAGTCACACACTCTTTGCCGACCTTCTGCCTTCTTTACAGTTTCAGTCTCACCAGAATCCCCAAGTACTGTGTTTTGCAGTGTAAAAATTCCAAAGAGCAGCTCAGTTAATGATAAACACAGCGCAGTCAGGAGCACATGTGGCTTTCACGTCACTGCAGGCTGCAACACTCCCTCAGCACAGGGCATCTCCCCCAGCACTCCATGCTTTTGCCCAGGGTAGCTCTTGCCAAATTCCCCAGTAATGAGATAAAACAAGCAGGATCCCCTTTGTTTGTAGCAGGACAAATGCTGACCTATGCCATAGGTCCCTTCTCAGGCCTTTACTTTGTTTAATTTATGGCAAAGTGTTGGAGGGGATCTCTGGGGTGGCCAAAACCTCACAAGAGACTTTGCAGCTGACTTGGCAGCAGAGCTATTCCACATGCACAGGATGAGGGTGTGTGACAATACTGGGCCGTTGGGATAAAATGTGATTAAAAGAATATAGAAACAACAGCCTGACTTCATTCTACAGCTCTTTAAGTGTCTGTGTCACTCACCCATTTTATTTTTCTATGGGGAATGCTACTGGTTTTCTGCTTTGCCTTTTATGAATACACCCTTTCCACGTATGCATGCATTTTGTCTATTAACAGCCACAGATCTGCAGGCAGTGAGGCCATCCCTTTCCACAGTGACATCAGCCAGGGGAGGATGTGATTTATTTTAGCACGATGCAACTCCTTGTAATCAGAGTAATGTTGCTGCAGTGGCCAGAGGCTCCCTCCACAATGCAGAACATTTTGACGCAGTGCAAAGACTCCTCCTTGCGATAACAAAGGAGACACTGAGAGATGTGCTGGCCAGACCTCCACCACTGACAGTAACACAGGGCTTGGAAACAGTGTCCCAGGCCTGGGTCCCATGAGCTGTGCACCCAACTGCACTGACCCTGCTGTGCCCAGGGCTGTGGAGTCAAGGCTGACAACGGCCAGCATCAGCCCACATCAATCTGCCTCCACCTGGGTACTGTTCCTGCCATAAACAACAGATTGAGAGCTCTTTGGAGAAGGGCAATGCCTTTTTCATTTCTCTGCAAAGCATCCCACTCTCCTCTGGACACTGCACAAAGCTGCTCTGCCGTTTCCAAGGTGATGCCTGGAGGTGAAGCCTGTTATGTATTCTCTTGCAGGTAACAGCAGCTGTAGCTGAGAGATGCCCTTGGATGGGCCATTGTTTGAAAGGAAGTAGGAAAATGACAGAAAGAAAAGATCTATTAGCAACCAATTTTTAAAGTCTGGTAAGAGAAAAAAAACAAAAGGACATTTATTTTATGAGATGTGTGTTTTCTAATGCAGTTCAAGTTCTTGCACCTAGGAATGAGCACTGTATCTATGTTGTAAACAACAAAATCAATCATTTGATCCTAGTTTAGTTTTGTCCTGTAAGATAATGGTTACAAATGTTGTTTATGCCTAGTATTAAGTCGTGAGTTGCCTGGGGAAGACTGACTTCATAAATCAAAATGTAGATGTTCCTTCCTGAGGTCTGCTTAGAGGAAGGGTTGGCTGTGGGTACAGCACTTCATCCCTCACTGCCCTGGGACCTCTTGGAATCTTGGGGAACACTTTTTAAACTTTAAAATATCTTTCTGGAATTTCTTATCAGAGTTTTGCCACAATCCAAAAATTACATTACTTTAGCCCTGATTTACATTCCTTGGAGTCTTTCTACTGATCTCCTTCAGTTCAAAGTTTCACAATACCCTGTGGTTTTGCAAACAGTAGTTTAATAGATACATTTCAGTCAGTGTGCTAAGAAAACAAGAAGCTGGCTCCAGAAGGTGCTTGTTTCCTTTCTAGTTTTGCTTCTAGCAGCTCCATGTGGAAACCATAAGCTTATACCATACACACTTGGGTATAATGAGCATTTCTTCAAAATGTTAAAGTCTGTTTGCAGGATAGTGTTGATGTCCAGCAAGGCCAGGCCAACGTCTCATCCAGGCTGCTGTCTGCCACTGAGAAATCAATGCCAGACATTTGAAAGGATAATTGATAAAGCCAGTGCAGCAGCTGGGGAAAAAACAAATGGAGACCACTGCTTCTTCCAGCAGGATCCATGTTTATTACACACTATCCAGTACTTATATATTTCAACTATGGGAAAGTTCAGCAGAAGGAAAGACAAAACAGCCACAGCACCAAGCACTCATTAGCACAGACATTTCTGCCCTCATTGCCCATTCACTCAAACATTCTGCCTCCCAGCGTTCTGAGAGGCAAAGGAAAAACATTCACACATGGTGTTTATGGCTGCAGTCATTCCTCTGGTATGAACCTTTCCCAAGAGAACAGAGAGTCTTTATCAAAGTTAAGATAAGTGTAACAAGATGCCCTTCTACACAGGACTCTCCTTAAGGCCAGGATGGTTGCCACAGGCCACTGCTTCCACAGCCAGTCCCAGGCCTGGAACACAGGCAGTGCTCTCAGGCCCATGGGGTGACTCGTGGGGCTGTCTTGTGCAGGGCCAGGAATTGGACTTTGTCATCCTTGTGGGTCCCTTCCAACTCAGGGTATTCTATGACTCTACAAAATGAAGGCAGGGAGATGCTGAGCAGAAAATGCATCATGGACACTTGAATCGCTGTTGTCAGCACATTGAAGTGCACTGGTGTTTGGAACAAAGCAAGGTCTGCCCCAGCCTGACCAAGAACCTCCCCGAGTCCAGAAAACTGGAAAAGAGGAGGATGAACAGAGATGAGGAGAGCCTGGTTATCTCCCCTTCTCCCTCCAGTCCTCAGCAGGGGCATAATACAGTTGTGGTCATGCAAACAAGCACCCACTGAGCTGGAAATATTTTCAGCCATGGCCTCTGATGCAATGGAGACCTGTGGAGGCTGGACTGGAGCCTGTGGTTGTTCAGGAAGCAAAAGGAACAACTAAATCATCCATCACAGAAACATTTTCTTTGGATGTTAAAATGTGAGACTACAAATGTATTGGTGTCTGTGTGAGATGGGTGGTTTACTCCCCTCCTTCTCAGGCACGATCCCACAGAGGCATCACCATTCCCACAGCAGGATTTTCTTTGCACAGAGAAGACTGGGGGGACTCTCCTGCTTTGTAGGCAAGACACAGGGCATGACTTCTATTGCAAGAGAGACACTCTGGGGCCAGTTTAGCAGTTCAGGATTAACTCTGTTAGCATTGCTTAGCCTGGCACAGAGCAGAGACAGTGTGGCAGGGCTTGACTGCCTCTCTTGAGCTCAGGCCTGTTCCCACCCTGGCTGCCCCAACAGCAGGATGGCAACCATGCAAGAGCTGCTGGCAGCTGAGGAATGGTGCCTGAGCATCAGCATGGGATGCTGCAAATCCTCTGCCTCCACATCCAGCAGCACAGCACTGCTTTAGGTCATGTATTTGTTATTTGTACGTAGAGGAATTGGGTTAGGGCGTGGTAGGGAAATAGTGAAAGTTTATTTTCCGTGGAAAACGATGAAACCCACATGGAAAATCAAAAGCACACTGACACCTATGCTGTGCAAATCCTTGGCATACAGCAGCTCTGCTTTCTATCTGTGTAAAAATATGCATATTTATTTACTGTGCTGAGTTCCAGGCAGCACTGTGGTACATCCAGAGGGCACAATAGGCATCTCAATTAGGCTACAAGCATCAGTTCAGTGCATTTTGTGTCTATAGTTACTGTCAGATTATAGACTTACTAGACACTTCTTCTAACTGGCACAGGGAGCACCAAAGAGCTCAAAAGCTGTTTCAAAATAAATCTCTCTTAACACTTACATCTGCTCATGAAAGTTATGGTCTTTTAATCTGTCTCTGACGTACTGAACTTCTGCAATGTGCTCGTTGTTACTGATTTACAGTTCTTGCAAGTGCATTCAGGGCTTGCAAAAAGGTCCAACAAGGCAGATGAGGGCAAAGGGAGAGAGGCTGCTCCGAGCAAGGGCTGCAGTCCCCTGCCTGGAAGCAGTCACTGCCCTCAGCTTGGGGTACATAATGCTGTGGGCTGTGCTGGTGCAGCAGCTCTGGGGATGAGACAACGCCCTGCCCTGTTCCTGGGGGACTGTTGCCAGCCTGCCCACTCAGGATGGGGTGCACCTGTATCCCTGGGAAGCACGAGACCTCAAATCCTGTGTTCAGTTTTGGCCCCATCACTATGAGAAAGACACTGAGGTGCTGAAGCATGTCCAGAGAAGGGCAAGGAAGTTGGAGAAAGGTCTGGAGCACAAATCCTGTAAGGAGCAACTGTTGGCACTGGGGTTCAGCCCATCACTTGACTGGCCAAGTCAGGCCAGTGAAGGAACCTGACGTCTCCTCTGTGGCCATCACCAGATTCCAGCTGTGCACAGGCACAGACCGTCACTGCTGGCAGAAACACTGACATATTCACTTTTCATCTTTAAGGGTCTTGAAACATCAGGATAACCTCAGAGGGGGCTTGGGAACCCTAAGGGGGGGGCGTGAGAGAGGTGGAAGTATTTCCCTGTGTGGTAGAGAGGCTTGGAGTAGGTGCAAGCCAGCAGCACCTTGCTGTGGATGTAACTTGGGCTGACAAAATGCAATTACTGGATCTGGCATTTCTCCAGGACCCCAGGATTAATGATCTGATTCACATGAAACCTATTACCTCCCCATAAATACTCAACAACATTTTAAAGAGTTAATTTATTTTCTTCTCCCCTTCTCTTCTTCTGTAATTTGCATTATCTGTTGCTAAATATATTATGGCATGCTTTACCCCGATTCACCACTTCAAAGACCTCCCTGTAGCAATTTCGTAAGTAAATCACTACTTGATCTTATAACTCAAGCACATAGTGTCAACCACAGGAATTTTATTTCAGTCCAAATCACCATGCTTTTGAAAGTTAATGTCCATTATTTTCCTCTAGTAGTTTCATCTGCTCTACAGCAGCAGAAAAAAAATATTTCTGTCTAGCTGAAACCATTAGGCAGAGATCTGTTTAATGGAGGCATCCCGATGCTGCCTGTTAATCTCTCCTCTGGAGCTGAGGTCATTTGAAAAATATGAGTGTTTACATTGTTCACCTCTCTAATCTGAGGCGTAATTTCTTTTTCCTCACAGACCCTGGAGCATACAGAGATAATCATTGTTCAAGCACATCAGGCACCTTTCCTGCAGGGAAAAAATATGATGCAAATTTATAATTCAGGGATCCTCAACTCCTTGCTGGCCCACAGGTGACTGATGTTGTGGCGTGCACCACAGCACCTGACACATCTGTGTCAGGCAAATCAGTATCTTCCCACCTTTTGACCCTTTTACAGCACCATCTGGCCTTGTACCAACCAAATGTGCTAGCAGCCGTCAAGATTCCTGGAAAAAATAGCTTTGGAGGTGGTCCTCTGTTCTGAATAGAGTCTGGTCTTTGGCTCTCCAAGTAGCAGTGCCAATATTTTATGCTGTTGGCAGACTCTTGTCCTTTCTCCAGCCAGAGAATGAGAAAAATGGCTCGTTTGGCCTTTGCTCCTGGACTGCTCCAAACTGAAGTTCACCTGGCAAAGTCACAATTAGCTCACAAGTGGCCAAGCTGCCGGCACACCATGGCAAGGGAGCAGCCCCAGAGGCAGGCACTGCCTCACCAGTCACCAGCTAGAAGGGTGCTCAGCTGCCTGACAGAGAAATTACTATGACAGCAAAATTAATATGAATTAAAATCAGCATGAATTGAAACAAATTCGAGCTAGGAGGGGAGGGATTCCTCTCTTGGCTCAGCACAGGAGCTCACAAAGGCCCATGTACTTGGGTGTGGGGAAGTCAGCAAGAGCTGCATGTTGTGGATCAGTGTCCTGCACTGATTTATGATCACAATCATAAATAAAAGTGTTTCTCAAGAAAATACTTAGCTCTTGAAGAAAAGTATTTTCTGGGTTTGATGATTCTGTGTAATTTTTAATTTCCAGGCTGACCAGAACCCTGAGAGGGGCCTTATTCACTTTCCATAGAAATATCTTCAAGATTTTTTTTCTTCAGCAAGAAGCAGGGAGTTCTTTCCCTCTTTTTCTTGGTTGTTGAGCAAGGTGTCCAACCAAGAGGGGCAGCATTAAGAGCATGAGTAACCACCACTATGCTCCGAGGTTGCCTACCCCAAACATCCCTTCAGGGCTTCCACAAGGCTGCATTTGTTCCAATCTACATAAGATGAGGAGAGGCAAATTTTGCCTCGATCCACAGCTGCAGAAAGGAATCATGTTCTAAACAGACCTGAAAGCGAGATTGATTCACAAACAAGGTTAAATGTTGGTATTCTAAGTGATAATTCAGCTTCATTTTTTCATAAAAGAGGAAGGAAAGAGAGAAAATAGAAAGGTGGGAAAATGCCAAGAGTAATTACGAGAAGCACAGGAAGGGGGTTACCAGCACCACGGGCCCAGCACTGGCTCAGAGAGTGCAGCAGGAGGGAAGATCTCGGGTGTGAGTGTCGGGCGTGACCACAGGCAGCCAGAGCAGCAGGGTGAGGCACGGCAGCCTGGTACCAGCAGCACAGACAGCAAAGTCCCCGACACTTGGCAGATTTTGCAGCAGGGCACTTCCTTTTGGGGCTTTTGAGAGTGGCAACCCCACATCCTCCTCATAGGAACAGCACACCCGTGGAGAAGTTCTTTGCTCCCTCGAAGTTCATTGACTGCTCATTGGTATCCCGGCGAAGTTCACCTGATGTATCAAAGTGTTCCCGGCTTGTTTGCCTGAAGTATCAACTACAAGGCCTTTAAATGACCTTCACACAGCATGCCTCATTTCCTAAAATGAAGCAGTTCAAAGCTTTAACTTTCAAACCTCAATCTTCAAAGAGCCAATGGAGAAACATTGCTTACTTTTGACTCATTCCCTACAGCACTTCTCCCTTTCCAGCATCGGACACTTCCAAGGGTTGGGAAGCTCTTGATAGAGTCCCAGCAGACTCCACTGCTAAATCCAAACTGCCCTTCTCTGAGCTGTATCTTTTTCTCTTCATCTATCCACCCATGTGGTGGTCAGAGGTTTCTCCTCTTGTCTCACATGTAAAACCTAAGGTAAGATAGTGGTGAGATGCCTGGCTCACAGCTTAGTGTTGAAGGGGAGAACTACAACTACACATTTTAATGTTTGCCATTAACCTTTAGTAATCATTTCCCTCTTACTGGGCCTGTCACTGCAATAAATTTCAATATACTTGAAATACTTGAAATAAATACTTGAGTTAAATCCTCTCTAACAGTCCCCTTGTTAGGCTGAATAAAAGTCAGATTTCTTCAATATGTCCCACCAAGAGCCCTAATCATATCCATTGTTTTTCTCTTGGCTTTCTTAGTATTAACAGTATGCAGTTTAAACAGGAACTGCCAGCTTCCTCATCAACTTTAATAACAAGTGTTTAATAATTGCAGGTATAATTATTCACAGCGCTGACAAAATTTGCTATTCACTACTAATTTCTTCAAATTACTGAAAGCATAAAGCAAAAATAGACTAGTTAAAAAGACATTAATTTTTAATCATTTTCATTACTGTTGTTTAATGAACAAAATTTGCAACTCAGCGTTCCAACAGTACTTCAACACAATATAAAAAGAAAGCCAGCAGGATTCTGGGCTGCATCAACAAGGGCATCACCAGCAAAGATAATTATGTCATTATCCCACTTGTCAGGCCACACCTGGAATACAATGTTCAGTTTTGGTCCCCACCACACAAAAAAGATGTGGACAGCCTGGAGAGGGTCCAGAGAAGGGTCAGAAAGGTCATCAGAGGATTGGAATGCCAGCCATAACAGAAAAGGCTGGGAGAACTAGGTTTGTACAGCCTTGGGAAAAGAAAGCTTAGGGGAGACTTTATTGCCATGTCCCAGTATTTAAAGAGTGGCTACAAAGATTTTCACATAGAGCACAGTCAGTCATGGGGATAAACTCCCCAGGGATGGGGTGGACTACCCAACACTTGACATTTTTAAGATTCAGTAGGACAGGGTGCTAGGCCATCTTGTCTAGACCATGCTTTTGCCAAGAAAGGTTGGATCAAGGTTCCTTCCAAGCTGGCACTAAACCATAAGAAGAATAAAGATAATGGTGACCTATATGCACATATACTTTGGACTTGGCTAGAAACACTTATCCCAGCCCTCTGTCAGGGTGTGTGCCCAGACCAAGATGGCGCAGTACCAGCCAACATTGTATTTCCTCACCTTGGTTTTATACCACTTGTAAGTTTTGATTAATCCCACAACCAGAAATCAGGGAAATATGGCACAAAATCCCACACAAAGGATTGGCATAAACCCAAGTCTCCTGTGTGCTGTCACTTCCTCCTGTCTCTGAGGTCAGTGCATCCAAGTGGACGTTTCCCACATGTTCCCACCTGGCACAAAACCCTTTCCCAGAAGAAATCTGGCAGCAGGGGGCAGCTTCCCAAGTCACTGCAGGCATGTCAGAGCTGGATGGTCTCTCCCATGGGATCTTGGCTGTAGCATGAGGTAGAAGCAACATAACTCTGTTTGGGGAGGTGAGCTCCTGCCTGTCCAGGAACCAGCCAGAGCTGTGCTGTCAAACACCAGGTGTGTCCTAGCAACAGCCTCAAACTCTTCCTGTGTGCTGGACCTAACCTAAATCAGACACAAAGTGTTTTCTATCCTTGTGAACTGCCTTGTGTCCTGGTCTGGCTTGCCATGATTCTGTCTGGGCATCACTATGGCAGGAAATGGGGGATGCAGGACACAAGCCCAGGACCACAAGGTATTTCCCAGCCTATAAACACAACACCTTTCCCAAGGGATGTTTCAGATATTAAGGGTGAAGTCTTGTGGATATTTGCTATTTCAGATGTGGAAGCCCAGAGGGATGACTGAGGAGGTTAGAGTTGACAGATTCACTCATGTCCAGAATATCCAAGCATTGCAAGTCCAGCTGCAAAATCAGTGTGGAGGTAAATACATGTGCATTTGTTTTCAAAATAATGTCCAGAAAGCTTTTTCAGGCAACCTAACAGATTCAAAACAATACTAAAGCCAATAAAATCCTATAAAATGTCTAGGCAGCAATGTTGAAGAGTAACAAGAGTATACACAGCTTTCCTGTCCAATTTTTAATAGCAAACCTTTTCTACTTCCCTTGCATTTCCGAGGAGCTGCTGTGCACATGACACAATTATTTCATTCATCTCTTCAGATGAATAGGTACTTCCCTGCTGTGGCTCAGTGAAACCCCATTGCTGCCAGAGGGAGTGGCAGGTTCACAGCAGATCCAGCAAACTGGGTGTCAGCCTTTTCCCTTGGCATCCCTGAACACGTGGCAAACAACAGCCCTACTTTCTCAGGAAAGGAGGCTCCAAAATGAAGGCTCTGCCTGATTTCATGCCTGGGAATCTGGTGGCATTTATTAAGTCCCCAGCCACCAGCACTGCTTGAATTGCTTGTCTCTGCTCCTGTCTGAAAGCAGCTTTAGGGGACAATTTGCAGCTCCTGCAGATGGCTGTAGAAGTTTATGGAACTGGCTGATTTTTGCTGATCGAATAAAATTAATAATAAAAAAAAATCTATTTTAGGGCCCAAGCACCTCCAGCTGGAAGTCCCCTTTCTTTCTGAACGATGGTGACAGTGGCTGAGCAGCACTTTGTTCCATGCAATGCTCTCTGCCTTTGGATATGAGAGCTGGGAGAGGACAAAAATAAAAGGAACACTGATGGTGAGTCTAATAAACTGTCTCTACAGAACAGAGAACCCTCGGAATGCCCAAAGCACTTCAAATATTTTGTTAGGCAGAAGTTGTCAGAAAATCAGTCTTTTGTGAGCATTTCTTCTGATTAGCTCTTTGCAATTCATGAGGCCTGGCGTTGAGCAGACAGCTCCCTTCCCAGCGGAGTCCTGGCTGCTCCTGCAGCCCCGCGCTCAATTTGCTCAGCTAAGGGGTGTTAATGCTTCAATATGCAGCAGGCATTTTCTTAAATGCTGAAAGACTTAAACAAATTATAGCCATCCTATGATTTGGCAGGTTAGAAAAGAAGCTTTTAAAGAGCCTTGTAAAACGAATGACTTAAACCTTCACCCCAGGCTATTTTTAAAATTCATTTGTCTGCACTCCAGCAAGAAGGAAGGCACAAATATATGCATGATCCACGTCTAAAATTTTGATTTCTGAGTTAGTTAGAAATATGCTTCGATCTTTGTGGCAACTAATAAATGATTTGGGGAAATGGTGTTGTAATACTGGTCATGGAAATCGCCACAGTTTCATACCCTTCCTCTGCTGAGCAAGGCTTGAAATTAGATTTACAGAGGAATTCATGGCAAAGGAAAGAAGCCATTGAACACCACCTCCTTGCAGCAGAGTTTTAATGACTAACTTTCATTGTCCTTTCTGCTGCAATATATGTGCTTTTAATCACATTAATTATGAATTGCCCACTTGTGATGATGCCGCAATTCAAGATATGCAAAAAGTGCTACACAGAAGTTTACATAAAATAATGGTACTCTATCTATCCCATCCCATAAGGCACTAAGTGGGATAAACTCCTGCTAGAGAAAGCAGAGGCCCTTCTCTTTCCCCAGGAAGCAAGAAAAATCCCTCACTGTGTATGAATATATTTGGTGTACTCCCTGTGAAAAGAGTTTCCATATAAAGAATTAGAATGTGTTTAAAATTGACATCTGGAAGTGCTCATATAGACACACCTCTATGACCACTAATCCCTTGACCTTTGTAACTTCTGCATTAAATCAATATCATAACCTGTTATTTTCCTGTGTAAGACTTTTAATGCTAACATCTTCTTCATGAAATATGAGAGAGGGACCAGGATAAAAATAAGCAGTTCTCCATTCCCATTTTCATTCCTAATGTATCTGCTTTTAATTGCTTACCTAAAACCTCAGGGTAATATCTACTATGGAAAATAAATATATACGAAGTGTGAATCGACAATCTGCGGGTAGCAGAGTTACTAGGGGGAAGTAAGGCCTTCAGGTTTACATTGCTGCTGTAATCAAGGGCTTTACTGACTGAAAAGATGTGGCAACCATTCAAAAATATTTTCAAAATGGTCGTTGAGACCTACACCTCATTCCTAACAAACCCAGAATATATCACATCACCTCTGTGTTCATCCTGCACCGCTGACACGGGTGGGACCCCTCTCTGAGGGGACACATCAGACTCTTGGACTGCATTTGGACACAGCGCTGACAACTCTCCTGGAGAGAGATGGCAACCCTCTCCTCCGGTGTTGGGGGTTAGGTTTCTTTCCTTTTGTTCCTTTTTACTTATAGAATTTTCCCCCATAAGTGGCTAGGAAACACTTGTTGCCCTGATCTTCTTCAGCCTTCTGAAGTTTGCATTTTTTGTAGTGCAGTTTCTCACCGATTTTCAGGTAAACAAAGTGAAGTTTACATTCCTCTCTGGAGGAGGGACAATTGATGGACTTCTGGTTTGACCAGTGTGGTGGAAGAGGTGGCAACCTCATTCTCCAATCCCTTGTCATTGTCCAGAATCTATAAAAATCGAGGTCAAAAAATAAACTCCCCTCTTTTTTTGCCCTGAGGACTGATTGCGTGCGTGTCCTTCATTTCGTGTCCTATCGCGACAAACACTAATGACCGGGCGCTTCAGAAAAACACAAGAAGTGGCCAAGCTCAGGGGAGGAGGGCATCTGGCTGCATTTCTCTTATCTGGGAGTTTCTCACTGAGGGGCAGAGATACTGAGAGAATTGGGCTGATAAAAAACAGGTCTGGGACAGCTGTAGATCTCTCTCTCTCTCTCTTTTGGAGGAGGAAGGTCAGAGCTGCTGCTTGTGGAGGGAATTCGCTGCTGCCACTGGAGCCCAACCTGGAGCTGCTTCTTCTGCCGTGGGGTGAGCCTCTGCTTGTGAGAGCAGCCACTGAACTGGGACCTTATTAACACCCAACCTCACTAACAGAGGGACCGATCACCATCTGCTCGGGTGCCCGGGATCCTGAGCTTGCCATTCCCTGCCCTGCTCAGAGCCAGGCCGCCACTGCCCTGCCTCTGCCCCTTCTTCAGCACTGCTCCGAGCTTTCGCTGCACTGCAGCCCTGCACCTCTGCCTCGTCCCTGCCGAGATGTCCTGCTGGCCCAACCTGCTGCTTCCAAAAGTCGTGCTGGGGCACCGGGATCAGCTGCCCCAGGGGGTTGTGAAGCAAGGCCTCTCCTCCACCCTTTCCCTTCACAGCTAAGCCGCCATTACCGCGTGCTCCCTGAGCTCGCGCCACAGCGCCCCCTGCAGCCGTGGGGGAATCATGGCAGCCCCGCCCGGCTGGGAGCCACCAGCGCCCCTGCTGGCTGTGACCGGAACTGCACCCAAGGGGAAAGTGCCCGCGGCTTTGTGGTCCCTGGCTTTGTGGTTCTGTTTGTCGTTCCTGCCGTGGTTACTGTTGTTTGTTTGCTTTATTAGACATACTAGTAAAGAACTGCTGTTCCTATTCTCATATCTTTGCCGGAGATCCCCTTAATTTCAAAATTACAATGATTCGGAGGGAGGGTTTACA
The DNA here is from genome assembly GCA_013397395.1 of Sinosuthora webbiana. NCBI lineage: Eukaryota > Metazoa > Chordata > Aves > Passeriformes > Sylviidae > Sinosuthora > Sinosuthora webbiana. The sequence continues at coordinate 1,002,374 of VXBN01010679.1, forward strand.
TTTTACATTCCAAGGAAGGCTCCTGCCTTCCCTAGCAGACACCTGTCTTTCAAACTAAGACAGATTTTGGCTCCCAACGGGGGGCATGAGGGCATTGAGAGAAAAAGGGAGAAAAAGGAATAATGGTTCACCTAATTTTTTGTGTGCTGAATATAGAAACCTCGTTAGGTGGTGGTGGCGGTGGCAGCAGTGGGAGGGAAGTCCCAGACCAGACATTCATGCTCCTTTTACCTTCCCAGAACCCTCAAAGAGAAACTGTAGGAGGATTGAGGATTACAGAAAGAATATGAAGCAGCTCTAAAGCATCTCATTGTTCACAGGGCCTAAATCAACTGTAGAAACCACAATGAATTTGGTTTTTAAATAAAACACAAACAACCAAAGTGGATTTTATATCATCAGGCAAATACCGATTTACATCATCGACATAAAAAAGACAAAATATTTGGAGGTAAAACCACCCTCAGAAACCCAAGGGCTCAACTGAGAATAAAATAGAATTTTACAGAACATATGAAATAGATTTTAACAGAACATATGAAATTAGCATACACTGCCATCAAGTGAAGATCAGACACAATGCAAGGACATATCTCTATAGTTAAAAAAACATCATAGATGGCATCATGTCACCTGTCAGCATTGCTCCAGACCTGTGTCATGATCCTAATCCAGGCAAACTGAGGTTTGAGCTCTACAACCAGAACACAGCTATGGCCCTGCTAATCTGTTTGATCTGCCATACACCAACATTTATCCTTGACAATTCCCCTTTGCCAACTGTCTGCTCAAACACAAAAAAACTGCAAACACATCTGTACACTTTCCTCTGTAGTTCCAGTTTCTAGCTCATGATGTTCCTGCACTGGTTCTCAATCCATAGCTGTGCTCTCCACTCCAGCCCCCAGGGCCATCCTCCCAATGTCAGCTTTCACTTCAGACACTCAGCACTGCAAACATTACCCAGATGACATGTTCAGCCCAGCCACCGGACCATGGTTCATACCCAACTCTTTAGACCAGCGCTGGTCTGCCCTGGGCCTGGTTTTCTACCTGGTTCATGTTTCATATCCACCCTTTCTGCTTTCCAAAACTCTGATAAAGAATCAAACTCCAAGTGAGAACAGCTTTCTGCAGTTGCTGCATCCTTTATCCACTCAAAGTGCCAAATCTGGCAAATCAGAGATCAGATCTGATGGATCCAATATTCCACCAGAAGCAGATCAAGGGCTTAACAGAAGCAGCAAGGACTCCCCATAACAACAGTCTTCCTGTCCACATAGCCCTCTGTTAAAAACATCCGACAGCTGTTGAACAGCAGGTTACATTATTGCATGATGGAGGTTGTCACTTTAAACTCAACTTATAAAAAAAAGATCCATTATTACAGAATGTACTGTAATAAGACAAAGATAATACAGGAGAAAGCAAAAAAGTTATAAGTTTATTTCAGGATAAAAACAAAAGTATAATGAAATAGAAAATTACTCATCAATATCTGGAAAGGCAGCTACTCCATATGTGTACAATATAAAGAGTAAAAAAGAACAAAATACAATAAAAGCAACTAAGAGGGATAAGACAAGACCTCCAGGAACCAGCGTCTCTAGTTTCTTTAGAGAAAAAAAATATCAAGTGAGCTTTACTGAGACTTTGAAACTACCCTGTGGCCAGTTCTCTCCTCAGCGTTCCTCCTCACCCTCTCTAGAGCAGCTGCTTTATATCCAGCTGGCAACGGGACCCCAGGGAGCTGGCCCAACATCCTCCCACCCTCTTCACTGCTCCCTCTCTGGCACTGGCTACCAGACTGCCCCACTCACAAGCCCACCTCTGCATCGCCCCATTGCCCCGAGCAGGACTTCACCCCCCTGCCTCAGGCAGCACCTTTCTCCTTTGCCCCACACAACCCACACTGGTCCCAGCATCTGAAAGGCTTTGGCCTTCACGATTATTTCCCTCCAAATCAATGACTCCAGCACAACGAAAAGAAGAAGCACTTGTGATTGATCAATCCAATCATTTTATTTTCACCTGTTATGAGAACCCTCTGCCTACCAGCAGAGCTCAACATAGATGGGCAGACAGACTTGAATACAATTAAATAGAGGAAAAATTGAACTATATACAACAAGACAGACATCTACATAATATAAAGATTTTTTTTTTTCATTTTCTATGAGTCCTTGCCAATATTGCTGGAACTGAAATATATCAGACTTTTTTTTTCCCTTGAAGAAAGAAGCATGTAATGAATTTCCAACTTTTTTCCCATGTACTGAGACATAATATCTGTTTTGAGATGCACAAAATTTGTGGCACTTCACAGGGTACACAAAAGCTAAAAACTTTTTTCTTATAGTTTATGATATCTAAATTTTGATTAGATCTATTTATTGAGACACTAACTCTAAAGTGGTATTTACATGGAGGAAGTTGTGCAAAATCATTTAGGCTATGGCTAGTAGACTGTGAAAGATGCATGGTTAAGTGACTCACCCTCATCCTCCATAGTAATCCCTTACATCCTCTTCTGGTCATTTTTTTCACACAGCAGCCTCCCCAGGAAAACCAGCCATAATTCATTGTTTCTTTGTTAAACTACCGGGACAAAGTAGTTTCTGTGGCCCCTATGGGTCCCTACAGTTTTAATGTTGGGCTGCTTCTCTTCACAAAATGAATACTTTAAGCATCAACTCTCTGCTTTTTGGGACACAAATTCAGCCATCACTGTCACTGCAGTATCCTGAGACAGCCATAGTCCTTGTGTACCCGTGGCAGCACACAGGAACTACCTGTGTAACTTCGCAGGAGTCATCCTATTGCCACAACACAGAAACTGCATATTCCTGCTAACAGCACTGAAACAAAGCCCAAACCAGGGGGGGGGAAAGTACTGCATTTCTTGAGGCAGCCTTTATGTAACAAAACTCTCTATTACTATATCCAGAAACATCCTAAATAAAATAAAATAAAAGTCAACTTCACTTTGGGTTGCAAGGCAGCTTGAGACAGCTAATTTAGAAGAGTTTAATTAAAGGCTTCCTACAGATTCCAAGGACAGGTTAGCAAAGACACGTGATACCAACATTAACTAAACACATCCTTGTTGTGCTGCACCAGGACACAGAATGGTTCCTATAATGGTTTCTATAAGTGACCAACTGCCAAGATGGGGCCAAGTTTAATTCTGGAGATTTTCATAGATGCACCTACCACAGCTGTGGATCATAAACCACTGATTTGAATCACCTTGTCTACATCAACCTGTTTGTATCAGCTCACCCTGGACTCCAGATCAGCTCGGACATTTTAGCTGTAAGTTTAAAATAGACATTTAGAACTCACTCCTGGGGAAAAGGTGACTAGATAAGAGTGCATAAACTGGTGTATTCCTGCCTTCTCTACTAGAGAAATTGTCTTTCCTAGGAGATATATCTGACTTCTTTTTTAAAGCTGCTTTTAAAGAAAACTGGACAACCCTCAGGGCAAAGGGAGATTAACTTTTCTTTAACAAGCTGTCAATATTGCTACCAAACACTTTCTAAAGCTCAACTCAATAATGGCAGTACAGTTATTTAATTTTCCATCCTATTCACCAGGCTATATCCAGTCAGGTGTCAGGGTAACAACCAGAGAGAACAGCAAAGTGAACACACAACTTAAAGCATTACACTGGGAACAGCTGATACAGTAAGATGATCTTTAGGTAGTTTGGTATTCAGCACACAGATGAATTTGCTTCTTGTTCATCACTAGGAAGCCTAGAGAAGACTGTATTCTTGGTAGTTATTAGGAGACAGTGTTACAGCACAAGTAATCCCAAGAGACCATCTCATCATGTTAGAAAATAAATTCAGTGTTGGGATTAAAATACAGGAATTCTTGGCAGTTGAAACAATCAAGGAATTATTTTCACATTGTACATGCTGCAATATGTCTATGTACTTGGGATCTCATGGAGTTCATAAAAACATCTGCATGTTCAAATCATCTGCTCAAAACACTTGACTGCTGGTTAACAGCAGGTTACTTTATTGCATAACCTTTGTTTTCAATTTAAGACTGATCTATGAAAAAACAACCCATCAGTACAGAACTCACTCTACTTGGGCAAAGATGATATGCAAGAAAGCAAGAGTCATGAGCTTCTTTCAGGATGAAAAAAAAAAAGTGTAATGAAATTGTAAATTGCTAATCTGTCTTCTGAAAGGAAACTATTCCATACCAATATGTGAAGGTAGGAATAATTTGCAGAGTAAGAAAGAACAAAATATTCACACTCCCTCATTTAAGTATTAAAAAAAGTAGAAGGAAATGGATTAACTGCTTCCTTCCTGGTCTAGGTTGCTGGTCTAGTTTAGACACAGTCATCGATGTAGCATGATAACCAGGAACATAACAAAAAGCAACTTGGACCATAAAAAAGCTGTCTAGATACGTTCAAGTTGGTCTCCAAAAAAAACAGTTTTATTTGCATTTGTGCACAACCTGATGCTCTTTAAATCTTCAGAGCACTGAAAATATAACATTTCCCCCAAAATCCAGTTGAGTCTGTCCTGAGAAATAAAAGTACTCATATATAAATGGGATGATATTGTCTGTGAGTGAGTTTCTTCCTGCAGGTTGGGCAAGAATTGGCATTCCTAAGGGAATCACGGAGGCACTGACTGCAGAAGACATGGCCGCATTTTGTTGACACAATCAGTCGTCCACTTTGCACAATCTGCAAGAAAAGAAATCACAAAAGGCGTTGGAAGTAAAGAATTCAACTTTGCTGGTCTACTGCCATCAAACAAACAGGACTTAGCATATCTGGAATTGTCCTTTACTCTTGGAATAGTAAGGAACCTGAAGATCTTACAGTGCCATCCTACCAAGGGTTCCTCCCTCTACCCCCACCACCAAGAAGTGACTTAGACTGACAAGTTCCTATAAGCTTCAACGCAAGCTCTGTGCTCCAAGCCAGCTCTCTGTAACATCCCACACCGGCCAAGTGAGTTGTTCACTCCCCCTCTGCCCCTTTCTCCCTCACACAGAATAAATATAAAGGAAGAGAGCATGTGGATCCTTACCTCTGAGTAGACATCCATGCAAATTGGACAGCTAACAGTACCGGACGGCCTTGTGGTACAGAGAAGAGAACAAAAAAGAACATGCAGCCATTAATTTCACCGCACATCAAGGGTTATCCACACACAAAATGTCACCTCACCATCTGAGTGCACTGACTAGCCATGATGCATTTCTTTTCAAGATTCCTGTGTATCTTTAGCTCCTCAGTTTGTGGCATGTAATAAAAAGATTGGGTCTCCCCATCCCAAAGGAAAGGTTTTCCCTAGGGGGATGATGCACTAAGTCACCTTGGTCTACCACAAGAACTCACAGCAGTCTCTTGCTCTATTCAGCACTAATCTCCAACAGGCCATCAATGACAGCTCTGTAACAAAAGCACTGAGCTGTGCCTTGGAAACGAGTCATTCTAGAAAGGGAAAAGGCTGTCAGAAGTTCAAAAATCCCCTGCCCTAATTTAGCAACAGCCCAGTAGCATGCGCATTCCAAGAACTCTTTATAAAATGTAGGTCAGGAACACACTAATGTGAGGAAATACTCAACCCCACATTTCTAGTTCCAAGGCAGAAAGACCGACTCAGTGTCTGTTACGGAGCTGTGGTTACAGATGTGCCTCTGCTGCCTTCAGCCTCCAGGACAGCAGTACTGCACATACACTTAGCAACAGACACAGCTCGGCTGCCTAGGGAACACATCCCAGCCCAAGTGCTGAATAATATCAGCTAGCAGAAACAAAAAGAGCTTCCTGACACTTTTCTTTACAAACTAATCTCTAGTTGAAACCTTCGGAACTCTTTGCCTTAAACACTTGGCTTTCTCATGTCACTGCCCATGCTGAACCACAGTTTGTAATTTATTAATCAAACAGGAATAGAAAGCATGAAAGAAAGCCTTTATCCTGTTATCTTCAATTCAAGCAGGGAGCACTACTAACATTCACCCCTAGTTTCACCTACAGAATTTAACTCCATTAATTCTCCCATTTTTACTCCTCAAATTCTTGAGGTACTGGCTATAACACTTCGGTAACAAATGACAATTGATAACCTTAGAAGGATGAAGAGTCCAACACCTCAAATGGCTCTGGCAATCCCCAGCACTAGGAAGGACCCTTTTGTCAATGTTGAACACTGCAGCACTAAGTTCTTTCAGCCTTACCTACACAGAGTAGGAAGGTGCAATCTTTAACAGAAGAGGCTGAAGGAACAAACTGTTACTTTTTTATATTATCCAATTAGTGGTATTTGTTCTTTGAAGTACTTAACAACCAAAATGTAAACATCTACAACTCCACTGGCAAAGCACACTATGGATTAGAATAGCACAGGACCTTTTGGTGGCATATTTATGACCTGGCACCAAAAAGCTACATACTCAAGTTCTCTCCTACACTGCCTTTCAGTCATCCAAAAAGCTCAAAGCACATCAGCTTCAATTAACCCTGTAATTCCCTTGCTCTCCACAAAAAAAAAGCCCCACTTTAAAAGAAGTTTATGCCGCAATTCTTATGTCCTCCTGACGCTTTGGAGAGGCTACCTAGGACAGAGGCTAGACAAAGTTAAAAGAATAAAGTAGGTATTTATTAAAAGGCCTTCAAAGGATACACCTTGGGCAGTGCAAAGCCTTGCAGAGGCCACATCCAATACAAACAATCACGAGTTTCTCAGACTGATATGAGTTTGGTCTATTTGCCTATCAGAGGTAAATTGTCCAATTACAGTTTCAGGTAATGAAGTCACATTCCCCTGGTTTGCTCCCACCTGCCCCGATTCATTTTTGTTTACACTTTCTGGAGCCTGAGGCAAATGGTGTGACCTTGGTTCACAGGCCCAGAAGGATTGTCTAGTCTGACCAAAATGGGAAAAAAGCCAACTAGCATTCTATATAGAGTGCAGAGTTATACATTAATGCAGTACAGAATCTGAAAAATATAAAAGCTAAAAACTTAAGGTATCACTTCAACTTGCCTAGTCACATAGAAACCGGATTTAATTTCCTTAGTCTAACACACTGCAGCAGGATTTACTCTTTCTCTGCAGAATGGGGTCTTTACTCACTCAAACAGCAAGATTCCCACCCCACATACAAACGTATCAGGGCTCCATGACATCCAAGGGACAGAACAAGAATAAGAACATGACCTCCAGGATCACCTTGCAAGTACACCTTGGGAAGGACAGTGGCTGCTTTGAGAAAGGCAGCAACTGGCACAGTATGTAAAAAAAAGCAGGGAATGCGTAAGTGTTTTTAGTGGAATTTGTAGGAAAAGGAAATGCAATACATTATGTGCTCTGGGCTGTGACTAATCCCCACTTCCTTGCCATACCCCACACACATCTTTAAGGCTGTATACAAAGCTGTAGATCTGTTTTGGGCTGGCTTTTCATCCCAAAGTGAAAATTGTATCATTTGACTGTCATGCAATGTGGGATGTCACTCTCATTAAAAGAGGGATCTCAGTAAGTGAAGGCTTTAAAGAAAGTCAGGTGATGACAAACACAACTTAGTCCTGTCTGTTTCACACGAACCACAACCCAATGTTTGGTAGCTCATGAGGCAGACATACTTTGAATTGGCAGTTTCCTCTTCCAGGGGTCCCAGTTCTCGAGATGCTTTGTCAGCCACATACACATCGTTATCTCTTGTTTCATCTTCATCATCACTGCTCAGTACACAGCTGTCTGACTGTCGCTGGCTTCTTAGTCTCAGATTTCTCCTTTGTCGTTGGTTCTCTGTAATTTAATTTGGTTAAGTTAGCTATACTATTATCTCTCTCCCTGGAACTCTCTTTGAAATGAAATATTAGATCATATTCAGCTGGGTTAAAAGCAATCTTAAACTAGTTTCCAAATGTTAAGGCTGAATATGTCCAGACATTGTGACTATTCTGCTACATTCTGACACAAAACCTTTGCTCTCCTCATCCTACGAACAGCTAAAACTTAATCTTGAAGATCCTCAATGTCACACCTTCCATGTAATTACGCTACCTGTGAATTAATCTCCCCTATAAAGGAAAGACACTTCTCCCAATCCTGACTGATAGAAACTGCTACAATCCTATGTGGAGGAACTGCAACAATTGCTGTGTTCTGGGAGAGAGGACTGAACTCAAGTTTAATGCTGCAGCTCCAGTATCCATGGAAAAATAATCAAGCTACTAATCAACAAAATGATGTACGTCACAAAACCACTTCCTGCCTAACTGTTCAGCTACAACTCTTAATACAGGCATTTTTCACCTACTCCTGCTTCATTCAGAGCACAAAACAGATTACATTCTAGATAAGCAGCTGACAACATACTAATACATCTCCAATAACGTAATCAGAACCATGTCTGAAAGATGTAAAAGATGAGCATCTCCAGATCTGTAACTATTTTAACATCTAAAGTAGAAAAACAGTTAATACTTCTCAGTGCAAAATTTGAGGCATGTTAGATTAGTAAATACTATAAGCACAAATCACTTTCTTTAGTTCCTTCACTGCAATACAGGTTAAACAAAACTTCTGACTTTTTTTTTTCATTCACAACCAATATCCCAGTGCTAATTAAAATTATGGTCAACTTGGGGTTTAAAGAAATTCTGTCTTTAGAAAATAAGTATTTAGAGCAGCTTTTTATATATTTTATTTCAGATACTTTCTACAAGCTCTGATACTAACAGAGACTGCATTCATTCTCTAGTGCACTGGGCAGATGCTTTAGCAAAGTTCTTGGCCTTCGGGAGTTTCAATAAACGCTGCTCAAATTCACTGGAAAAGGCAAGCAAAAAATAATAATTATTACGCTTAGGAGAATTCCATTATCAATTTTAAAATGTCAACTCACCTTCAACAATCTTGCATCAATACATATGGGAAGGGAGAGAAAAGAAAATACAATTAGACTTTGTTGTGCACCCCTAGTGTTACATACAAACACCAGCTAGGCACAGGAGTTCCAACAAAACAAGCTAAGAATGGTAGGCTATAACTCTTATTTTGATTAGGAATATTAAAAGTAGTATATTAAATGCTTGTCTGTAAACAACTAAGTGGATGCTGATTGTTCTGCTCCCACTGCTCCAATGGGGTAGAAATGGAGGCACCTTATGAATCCCTGAACCCACTCCTCCCTATTCCCCCAGTTCAGTTCCATGCTTTAGGGTTTCAGGTAATTCTTTCCCTTTCTTCTCAAACAGGCCAGTTCAGCAGTGATCTCCATAAACACTTCATCATACAGCAGCTGCTGAAGAAAAGAAACCCAGTCCCCACCCTGCTCTTGGTGGAACTGGAGCAGGGTAAGTGCAGATTCTGTTGTTAAGTTTAAGGCCTTTCCTTTGCAAAGGCTCAGGAATAACCCCAGCAAGAAATACTCCCCATGCTATTCCTGTTGCTTTGTTTCTGCTTGGCACAGGAGCAGTGGCATCCCAAAACTGAGGGGATAAACAACACTGTCAGCTGCATCAAAGACTATTCTCGCTTACAAAAGAGCAGGGGAAAAAAAGGTTTTTTAAAGACTTCTTGGAGTATTAACCTGAACTTATTTCCTCTTCTTTCCCTTGGCTTTACCTTTAAATCATTTGCCTATGGGGTATTAGAAAAAATTCTTCACCAAGAGTTGTCAAGCACTGGAAGGGGCTGCCCAGGGCAACCCAGCAGCATTGGCTTGAAGTCCCCATCCCTGGAGGTATTCCCAAGACGTGCAGATGTGGTGCTTACAGACATGGCTCAGCTGTGGACTTGGCAGTGCTGGGTGAATGGCTGGACTCAATGATCTCAGAGGTCCTTTCCAAGCTGAACAATTCTATGACTGTATCTTTGATATATCTAGAAAAACTTCAACTATCAACTGCACCTCTTTATGTTACACTACTTATGACTGATCTATATAAACTCCAGGTTCTGGAGCAAAAAGGTATTTTATGCTACCCTATCCCTAACTGCAAGTCACCCCCAGAGCAGCTTCTTTGTTATCTGTAACACAGGACCTTCATGCCCTGACATGCCAACTCTGAACTTAAAACTTACCCTTAAAGTCAGATTCTATCAGGCAATTAGAGAAAACTAATTTGACTACAATATTTAGGCAAGTGTGCTATTCATTACTTACCACAACGGAATCATTGTGAGTTAGATCAACGACTACAGGATCAGAAGATTCACATGTGAGATCTACTACTTCTTCACCAGCTGAAAAACCAAGTTAGAATCAAGGTCAGAGATTGCAGAGAAGGAAAATTGCTTGCCACTGTGCAACAGCCTGAGATTCAACCATCTCCTGTCCATCTTCTCTTCAGGAACGAGTCCAACATTTCACTCAAGCTTTCCCCTCAGCAATCCATAGAGAGCTTTACCAGCCCTGTTTTCAGCAAGCTGAAATGCAAAAGAGCAGCTAAGCTCCTCACACAGCTCTGTCAGATGATGACAGCAACAGACAATTCATCTGACAGGAGAATGTTTATCACACAGAAATATAACATGAATCATATAGGATATAACAGTACTTTGCTCTGCATGCTCCCTTGAGGGATTGGGCACAATTAATGATAAAAGTTTTCCGTATCTTAATCAAACTTGGGAGTTCCCAAATTTAGTTTGGCACTCTGCGTAGTGGCAGCTGCTGTAACTCCCATCTCATCTGAATAGACATGCAGATGTTTGAGCAGCTCTTGAGGACCTTTCCTATGCAACTCATCTATCACTAGTGGCAAATGCATTATTGTAGCTCAGTAACAAACCAAACCAGTTTTCAGTAGGCTTGTTGTTTAGTGATGCCACGCTAGGCACTTCCTAAAATCATGTTTCCCTCCTCCAGTAAACAGCCTAGAAACTGGCAAAAGCACATGTTCAGTTCGACCCAAATCCTCCAGAAGCATTTTCTGTTCTTATCACTTCAAAAGAAAGCTTACCACTTTCCTCAAGTTCTATTGGCTCTGCTTCTGAAGCCATTTCAGCAGTAGAAGCCATGAGCCTGTTTCTTTTTCGAGCTTGCCTAGAATTAACTGTTCCTCCACGGCGCTTTCGTTGAGTCTAAGAGAGAACAAAGACTTTGCATTTTCTGTGCAAGCAATATCAACATAGCCCTCAATTTTGCAACAACAATGAAAGCACACAAGGTACAGAAAACACTCCTGTAATGGCTGTAATAGTGATCAAAAGGTGGTATGGGTTACTATTACCTGAATTGATTCCATCAAGGAAAAATCATCACCCCAGACCCAGATCTCTTACCAGCTGTCTCACCAAGAAAAAGCCTATCATGATGGTTTGCAAATGAGAAACTAGCTCACAATTTATTAGGTTTTGCTGACATTGTGAGTATTTCTGTATTACTGTTAGCATCTAGAGTGAGTAAAAATCTTTACTGAACTTACATGGAGATTCAATATACTTATCATCCTGTGTATTAGCTAAACTCTTAAAACAGTTTGCTGAAATACAATGGAAAATGTTTCAAGAATCAGGTTTGCATTGAGTAGAAAAATACTTACTGTGCTCATAGTGTTTCTTGATCTAAAACCACTGAAAAAGAGGTACAAACACCAAAAAAGTAATGGCAAGGAAGCTACAGCTATAATTTCCTTAGTTTCCTTTAGATAGCCCACTGATAAAAACTCCAGGTTTCTGAAGATCAGAGGACGATATTCTTCCAAACCTATCAAAGAGAAGAGAGAAGGAGAGAAGGTTACCTGTCTGCAATGCTTGTACTCTCCAATACCCCCTGCTCCAAGATTCCCATTCCTAAGGCACCAGTTTCTGCCCAAAGCCAGAGAGGAGGGAAGCCCAGTTCAGTATGTGAGCCCCACACACCTGCAGCTGGGCCTGAAGCCTCAGTCATTCTCACCCATGAACTAAACAACTGAAAAAGTGACTTTGACAGCAAACTAGAAGAATATTAAGAAACCCCAATGACATTGATTTGAAAAGCAACTGAATGATACTCAAGGAAATGTCTGTGGGCAGGAATCAGTGGGAATTTTGTCATAAACAGCCATCTTCAGAGAACCTAAACTCCAGATGAGCAGCTTTTTTCTGCAACCCATGTCCAGATTCCAACAGCTGGGAGCCAAAGAGTTTGGGAGGAATTTAAAGCAAGTGAAGCAGACAAATTTCAGTTTCAAAATACTTGCTTGATGTGCAGGAGAATATGAGTTGACTGTAGCTGCTCTGTTACCTGCACATGTGCACGCCCAGCTACCTGCCAAGGGGGAGGGTGAAAAGCACAAAGACAGCTCTGAGTAGCTGACAGGGTCCTGAAGGTCCCACCTTGGAGCCTGGCTGTGGTACAGTTACCACCTGTCCAACACACAGTGCAGAGCTGGGGCTGGGCACAACTGGACACGGTGGAGGGACCAGGGAAATAACAACTATGTGTCTTGGGGTGACTGTATGCTCTGGTATCCCCTATCATCTGCTCTGTGCTCAGATATGAGTCCTGTAGCTTCAAGTTAGATCTGAGGAGGGTGGGGGGGAAAGTAGTGGAATTATTTTGGCACCTGTATTTAAAAACACAGAGGTAAGCCTCTCAGTTTCTCCCATCTGTCCGCTTTCTTTCTCCAGAAAGAGAGACACAGAGCTTTTCCTTGTTTTTCTAGCTAGCTTCTTGTTCATTAGCTGAGGCAGTAAGGTTTTTTTCCTGGGACTGTGGCTTTTTCTTCTGGAACTGTTGAGCTTTTCTCCAGCCCGAAACACCAGAACATCACCTGGGCCCCCCACCACCAGTGGGCCCACACCACACTCCAGCTCTGGAGAGAACCCAGCCACACCTACAGAAAGAACTCTGCATCTCCCATCCCTTCAGAGCAGTGAGAGGTTTAATTACTTAACATTATTAATTATTTTTTCCATGCCTGTGAGCAATGTGATTGTTAAATTAACAGGGTTTTTTTCACTTTCTCCAAGGGAATTCCTTTTGAACCTGTGGGAACCCGTGGGGGAGGGGTTGCTAAAACCAGCCTTCTATTACAGGGGACACCCTTTTGGAAGTTTTCTCCTAAACTTGTCCAAACCCAGGACATTATGTTAAACAAGAACTGCTGAACTGTCTCCAGAGCTGACTGATTTTTGCCATAAAGACCAGCACACATGCTGTAGCCTACTCCCAGATGGGGAAATGTGAACATCCAGTGGGATGGAACTGGACTGATAGTCAACCCTAGCCTTCAATTAAAAGGAACCTGACTGATCTTTTTCTGCTTCAACTTACTTCATTTCTTAAATACTTTCTTAATCGACCCATTAACACTGAACTGTGACATTATTAAAACAAAACATGCTTGAGAAAAATGCTTACTCTCAATTTGGTACTTACTATGAAGCCCAAAGGTGTATTTATGTATAGTTTAAAGCAACACAATACACCATTCATTAATTTTCTCGCATTTTTTCAAAAGCCAAAATGAAAGTCAATATGCCTTTTTCCCCCCCAGTTGAACCACATATGGCAGACTTAATACTTAAGTGAGTCCATGGGCACAACAGATCTCATTTTCAGAATGATTATGTGTAACACCCTCTCCCACTTTTTTTTTTTTTTTAAGAAATCCAAATTGACATGTTCAGTTTTTCTGGTAGATAAGAAATACTCTTATGTTGTCACTTGGGATGTTGAAGACTCAGGCTACCAGAGAAGGCAGACTGACTTCAGTGTCTTGCTTCCTCAATGCAGGACTCACATATGCAATCATTTCCATAACATTTTGTGTCCAGGTAATGAGAATTCTCTTTTAACACTTCATCATACAAAAACCCAAAACATACAAATGAAAAACTGAACAGAGAGACTGTTGTGTGAGCACATTTTCTAGCTGCTATACAAGCTCCTAGCTCCATATGACTATTATTCATGAGTGTGGAGGTTTTAGGAGACCAGGTGAAGAGGAAGGAGGAGACACAGAAAAAGGGATGAGTGATGGAGGCAAGGGAGAGAACCATCCCTAAACTTTACATATCTGTTCTTTCAAAATAATTGCTTCAACACAAGTTACCATCTTCATTGACCAGCTACAAATGAAATGAAAAACTACTTAGGTAAACCAGTTTTCTGCACGCAGCAGGAGGATGAACAGGAGTGAGCAACACATGAGGTATATTAAGAAGCTGGCCATTAGATTATTTGTATGTTTTATTTCATCAAGAAAGCCAAGTGACATTTTCTTAGCTTCTCCTCAGATAGTGAATTAGAAAAAATACTTGGACATTAAAAAGCTGGGAAGTGTTAGTTGGTGCCCACACCTGAGAAATACAAAGAAATGAACTTTATATAAGCTTATGTGCTGGTTTTGCACAGAAGTGACTTTTCCCAAGAAAGTTATAGAAAAACCAATCAGTGACTAGGTTTGAATATTGACATCTGGTAAAGCCACTAGAAAGATGATACGCCTCTGTGAAAACACAGGTTAAAAATCAGAGAAAATCCTGAGAAGTTCTCTTTTCCTTCCAGCCTGGTAAGAGGCAACAAGGGGGCCCAGCTCCCTCCATGCCATAGGGGAGGAGAGAGGGCCCCGTTCCCGGGCGGCTGCTGTAACATCCCGCCCCTAAAGCCACGGCCCCTGCCAAGGGCCGGGTCCCTTTCCCCTCCACCATCACAGCCCACAGGACCTATTAAAGGACCTGGCAGGGCCGGGCCCTTCCCCAGCCCCGTGAGGGATCCTGCAGCTGAGAGCAAAGGCTGCTCTGCACTGGGCAAGTCAGAACCCCGAGATCCTGGCCCAGCCTCAGGCTTGATTTTACCACCTTCAGCCACTGCCCGGGAGAATCATCGTGCCCTTTGCAGGCTGTTAACTCCCTCCTTGCACAGATGAAACTTGCAAAACACTAAATCCTCTCTGAGTGAGCAAAAAGAGAGTGAAGACATGTAGAGATGATATGAAGACATCCAAGTCAGTGAAGGAAGAGTTGAGGCCTAGATAGAAGAGAATGAGAAGATGCCTTGGTTTTAGGCTGAAAATCTTTTGTGAGCTATGGTAATAGACTGTAACATGCTAAAATATCCCTTTAAGTCGTGGAAATATGTATTGGGGAGATGGTAAGAGTGTTCAGATTGCAGATATAAGCAAAGGCATTTGTAGTGGACTAAGTAAATACTCAAGTAGCTGTGGTCTTACGAGAAGCTTGAATGGAGAGAGAGAGAGATAAGATGAAGATGAGATGATGAAGATGCCCCTAGAAAGAAAAAATACCTCTGTTCCTAGAGATGAAGAAAAACTTTTGCTTTTGGAACCATTCATCCTTAAAATGATACCCCATGAGCACATGGCCCATTTGCAGCTGTGGGAGGCTGGGTAGCTGCTTTTGTGAGAATTAAAAAGACACAAGAGAACTGTTCCTTCTTGTGGGGAAGTTACCATAACATATCAAAAGAGACTTCTCTCTCTAAAAGAACTGATGGAAGATGATTTTATAGGTGGTAAACTGAGCAAGGGTTTCAAGTGTGTCTCTATACATTGTCTGGGAGAAAGAAAAGCTGTTGGGGGAGAGNACTTACTTCATTTCTTAAATACTTTCTTAATCGACCCATTAACACTGAACTGTGACATTATTAAAACAAAACATGCTTGAGAAAAATGCTTACTCTCAATTTGGTACTTACTATGAAGCCCAAAGGTGTATTTATGTATAGTTTAAAGCAACACAATACACCATTCATTAATTTTCTCGCATTTTTTCAAAAGCCAAAATGAAAGTCAATATGCCTTTTTCCCCCCCAGTTGAACCACATATGGCAGACTTAATACTTAAGTGAGTCCATGGGCACAACAGATCTCATTTTCAGAATGATTATGTGTAACACCCTCTCCCACTTTTTTTTTTTTTTTAAGAAATCCAAATTGACATGTTCAGTTTTTCTGGTAGATAAGAAATACTCTTATGTTGTCACTTGGGATGTTGAAGACTCAGGCTACCAGAGAAGGCAGACTGACTTCAGTGTCTTGCTTCCTCAATGCAGGACTCACATATGCAATCATTTCCATAACATTTTGTGTCCAGGTAATGAGAATTCTCTTTTAACACTTCATCATACAAAAACCCAAAACATACAAATGAAAAACTGAACAGAGAGACTGTTGTGTGAGCACATTTTCTAGCTGCTATACAAGCTCCTAGCTCCATATGACTATTATTCATGAGTGTGGAGGTTTTAGGAGACCAGGTGAAGAGGAAGGAGGAGACACAGAAAAAGGGATGAGTGATGGAGGCAAGGGAGAGAACCATCCCTAAACTTTACATATCTGTTCTTTCAAAATAATTGCTTCAACACAAGTTACCATCTTCATTGACCAGCTACAAATGAAATGAAAAACTACTTAGGTAAACCAGTTTTCTGCACGCAGCAGGAGGATGAACAGGAGTGAGCAACACATGAGGTATATTAAGAAGCTGGCCATTAGATTATTTGTATGTTTTATTTCATCAAGAAAGCCAAGTGACATTTTCTTAGCTTCTCCTCAGATAGTGAATTAGAAAAAATACTTGGACATTAAAAAGCTGGGAAGTGTTAGTTGGTGCCCACACCTGAGAAATACAAAGAAATGAACTTTATATAAGCTTATGTGCTGGTTTTGCACAGAAGTGACTTTTCCCAAGAAAGTTATAGAAAAACCAATCAGTGACTAGGTTTGAATATTGACATCTGGTAAAGCCACTAGAAAGATGATACGCCTCTGTGAAAACACAGGTTAAAAATCAGAGAAAATCCTGAGAAGTTCTCTTTTCCTTCCAGCCTGGTAAGAGGCAACAAGGGGGCCCAGCTCCCTCCATGCCATAGGGGAGGAGAGAGGGCCCCGTTCCCGGGCGGCTGCTGTAACATCCCGCCCCTAAAGCCACGGCCCCTGCCAAGGGCCGGGTCCCTTTCCCCTCCACCATCACAGCCCACAGGACCTATTAAAGGACCTGGCAGGGCCGGGCCCTTCCCCAGCCCCGTGAGGGATCCTGCAGCTGAGAGCAAAGGCTGCTCTGCACTGGGCAAGTCAGAACCCCGAGATCCTGGCCCAGCCTCAGGCTTGATTTTACCACCTTCAGCCACTGCCCGGGAGAATCATCGTGCCCTTTGCAGGCTGTTAACTCCCTCCTTGCACAGATGAAACTTGCAAAACACTAAATCCTCTCTGAGTGAGCAAAAAGAGAGTGAAGACATGTAGAGATGATATGAAGACATCCAAGTCAGTGAAGGAAGAGTTGAGGCCTAGATAGAAGAGAATGAGAAGATGCCTTGGTTTTAGGCTGAANTTGGAAGTTTTCTCCTAAACTTGTCCAAACCCAGGACATTATGTTAAACAAGAACTGCTGAACTGTCTCCAGAGCTGACTGATTTTTGCCATAAAGACCAGCACACATGCTGTAGCCTACTCCCAGATGGGGAAATGTGAACATCCAGTGGGATGGAACTGGACTGATAGTCAACCCTAGCCTTCAATTAAAAGGAACCTGACTGATCTTTTTCTGCTTCAACTTACTTCATTTCTTAAATACTTTCTTAATCGACCCATTAACACTGAACTGTGACATTATTAAAACAAAACATGCTTGAGAAAAATGCTTACTCTCAATTTGGTACTTACTATGAAGCCCAAAGGTGTATTTATGTATAGTTTAAAGCAACACAATACACCATTCATTAATTTTCTCGCATTTTTTCAAAAGCCAAAATGAAAGTCAATATGCCTTTTTCCCCCCCAGTTGAACCACATATGGCAGACTTAATACTTAAGTGAGTCCATGGGCACAACAGATCTCATTTTCAGAATGATTATGTGTAACACNTCCAAACCACCACACATAATTTGGGAAACAGAAATAGGTGAACTTGAAACCACTACACGAATCGGTCTTTCCGCCCGGTTTCGACCTGAAACCGTCACAGATTATTTCAAATCACAAGTTGTCGGAACTGTTTTTAAATAGAACCTTTCAGAACAACAACATTGACATATCTGNTTTTTTTAAGAAATCCAAATTGACATGTTCAGTTTTTCTGGTAGATAAGAAATACTCTTATGTTGTCACTTGGGATGTTGAAGACTCAGGCTACCAGAGAAGGCAGACTGACTTCAGTGTCTTGCTTCCTCAATGCAGGACTCACATATGCAATCATTTCCATAACATTTTGTGTCCAGGTAATGAGAATTCTCTTTTAACACTTCATCATACAAAAACCCAAAACATACAAATGAAAAACTGAACAGAGAGACTGTTGTGTGAGCACATTTTCTAGCTGCTATACAAGCTCCTAGCTCCATATGACTATTATTCATGAGTGTGGAGGTTTTAGGAGACCAGGTGAAGAGGAAGGAGGAGACACAGAAAAAGGGATGAGTGATGGAGGCAAGGGAGAGAACCATCCCTAAACTTTACATATCTGTTCTTTCAAAATAATTGCTTCAACACAAGTTACCATCTTCATTGACCAGCTACAAATGAAATGAAAAACTACTTAGGTAAACCAGTTTTCTGCACGCAGCAGGAGGATGAACAGGAGTGAGCAACACATGAGGTATATTAAGAAGCTGGCCATTAGATTATTTGTATGTTTTATTTCATCAAGAAAGCCAAGTGACATTTTCTTAGCTTCTCCTCAGATAGTGAATTAGAAAAAATACTTGGACATTAAAAAGCTGGGAAGTGTTAGTTGGTGCCCACACCTGAGAAATACAAAGAAATGAACTTTATATAAGCTTATGTGCTGGTTTTGCACAGAAGTGACTTTTCCCAAGAAAGTTATAGAAAAACCAATCAGTGACTAGGTTTGAATATTGACATCTGGTAAAGCCACTAGAAAGATGATACGCCTCTGTGAAAACACAGGTTAAAAATCAGAGAAAATCCTGAGAAGTTCTCTTTTCCTTCCAGCCTGGTAAGAGGCAACAAGGGGGCCCAGCTCCCTCCATGCCATAGGGGAGGAGAGAGGGCCCCGTTCCCGGGCGGCTGCTGTAACATCCCGCCCCTAAAGCCACGGCCCCTGCCAAGGGCCGGGTCCCTTTCCCCTCCACCATCACAGCCCACAGGACCTATTAAAGGACCTGGCAGGGCCGGGCCCTTCCCCAGCCCCGTGAGGGATCCTGCAGCTGAGAGCAAAGGCTGCTCTGCACTGGGCAAGTCAGAACCCCGAGATCCTGGCCCAGCCTCAGGCTTGATTTTACCACCTTCAGCCACTGCCCGGGAGAATCATCGTGCCCTTTGCAGGCTGTTAACTCCCTCCTTGCACAGATGAAACTTGCAAAACACTAAATCCTCTCTGAGTGAGCAAAAAGAGAGTGAAGACATGTAGAGATGATATGAAGACATCCAAGTCAGTGAAGGAAGAGTTGAGGCCTAGATAGAAGAGAATGAGAAGATGCCTTGGTTTTAGGCTGAAAATCTTTTGTGAGCTATGGTAATAGACTGTAACATGCTAAAATATCCCTTTAAGTCGTGGAAATATGTATTGGGGAGATGGTAAGAGTGTTCAGATTGCAGATATAAGCAAAGGCATTTGTAGTGGACTAAGTAAATACTCAAGTAGCTGTGGTCTTACGAGAAGCTTGAATGGAGAGAGAGAGAGATAAGATGAAGATGAGATGATGAAGATGCCCCTAGAAAGAAAAAATACCTCTGTTCCTAGAGATGAAGAAAAACTTTTGCTTTTGGAACCATTCATCCTTAAAATGATACCCCATGAGCACATGGCCCATTTGCAGCTGTGGGAGGCTGGGTAGCTGCTTTTGTGAGAATTAAAAAGACACAAGAGAACTGTTCCTTCTTGTGGGGAAGTTACCATAACATATCAAAAGAGACTTCTCTCTCTAAAAGAACTGATGGAAGATGATTTTATAGGTGGTAAACTGAGCAAGGGTTTCAAGTGTGTCTCTATACATTGTCTGGGAGAAAGAAAAGCTGTTGGGGGAGAGGGGAAGTGTTTTATTTTGATTTGTACTAATTTCTTTCTCTCATGTAGCTTNTTTCAGAACAAATTGACATATCTGTATTGCTGAAAGACAGAACAGAAAAAAAAAAAAAAAAAAAAGCTTATTGGATTCATCAGGCAGCACGGGTTTGAATGTAAAACACCCAGAAGATTTCACAAGGCCTGGTGCTTTTCAGACTTAACACCGAATACAACCCAGTGCAATGGTTTGTTAACCAAGTATCTTTAGAAAGGTTTAAAATGTCCCGGGGAACACTGTGATGACTCCAAACAAAAGCTTGCACAGATTCTCTCTGGCTATGACTGACTTAAATGCCAAAGGAGAGCTAACAGTAACAGAAGAAAAAATGAAGCCAACCAATCAACAAACAAAGTTATGGTGAAAACAGAAGTAACACACAACAGAAGAAATGTTAAGACCATCCTATCCACTTTAAATACTCACACGCTTCTTTACCCAGATATGAGAAACCAGATTATTGACAGGATTACTGTCATGTCTGTGAACACAGGATTACTGTGAAATGTCTCAGACGATCTCCTGTCAACCCTCAACTGCAGTGGAGGACAAAACCACCCTTTGACCTAAGTGATGGAGCATACTGTTAAATGGTTTAATTTTCAGAATCTTAGAACAAGACAATTTGTTTTCTTTATAATTAATGCAGAGAGTACATATAAGGCACAAATGTTCCAGCTGCCAATGGCTCAAAACCTCTCACAGGCTGCTTCTGAAGAATTAAGTTGAAAATAGATACCCACAGGGAAGCTCATCACTGTAAAACTACCTCAAATCATCACAGGTAGGTTTGTCAATATCAACATGGCTCATCTCAGGAGAGTCCTGTTTACTAAGAAAATCAGACTGCTGGAATTTATTAAGACTCTGGAAGGAGTCTTATGATCCAGTAACATTTTTGTTTTGTAAGAACAAACCTTTTCTGTGGGGCTATAGATTTCCACATGTTATTGCCTTACTTGGGAAACCTCACTGACCATAAACTGCCCAAACATTCTGAAAACAAAGCAGAGTTTACTTTCTTCAATACACCACAGATCAAGTTTAGTAATGTACAGGAACAGGGTATACACATTGCATGTTAAGAGATACACTCATCTGGAAGAATTCCTTAAAAATCTTCAAAACTGCAGGACCGCTTAATTTAACAATGAAGTTTGTTACACAGGACTAGACAGGCCAAGTTAATGATAAGGTCTGTAATACTCTTCTTCCAGCAGTCCACCCAGAAACCACCCAGCACTCAGGACTCCCAGGAGTTGATAACACAAATAATTACTGCAGCAACCGTTCCCCCTCAACCCACAGACATCCAGTGACCTCACTCACAGCTTTAGCTGCAGTCACCTGTGAGATTTATAGCAACTCTCACAGCAAGATGCAGGCAAATATCAATTTGAAATTCTAAAATGACAACTTTAAAAAATTAAAAGGCTTTTCTTTGTGTTAAAACTTAGCAGATGAACTTAGCAAGCCAATAAATACTTTTAACTTTTACAGACTTTCTACTGCTTCACTACAGGATGGTACAGTACCAGAAAAGGCCACTCCCCTTCCTGTTATACACAGAGTTCTGCACATGCAGTTTTTGTTCCTAAGCAGTGCTGAGCTCGGAACAAACAGCATTTCAAAGGCTGCAAGTACCAGCTTTTCTCTGTACTCGAGAAAAAAGAAGGTCAAGCTATTTAAATTAAGAATGTTTACACCAGGAGTGGTAACTACTGCTATTCATCATTTCAGTCTCTTGTTTTTACCTCTACAAAAAAGTCAACGTTTTCCCCGAGTTCAAGCTGAGCTAATTAAACATGTTTGAATCACCACTGAAAAACAATTGATTCTCTAGAATACTGAAAACTTTTCTTGCACCACTCTCAAAACGAAGTTTTGGTCTCCCACATGAATGAGGGCAAATTGTCTGAAGCAAGAGATAGACATTTTCCCCATCTTACTACCACAAACAAGAGATAAGTTCATATTCATCCTAAACATGACAAATACCCTGAAGTACCTACTTAAAGAAGCCAATAATGTCAATCCAAACATTGGGAATGTGCAAGGCACAGCTAACACCACCATTTTATGTTGAATTTATCAAAATGGGATATTCAAATGACGCCTTAAGTTATAGTTTTATATTTTCCAGCTCCTGTACTGGATTAGTGTATAACTCTGAACTTCACATGGAGTGTTAGTAAGCACTCATCACAGTTTGGTCAGCCAAAACAATCCTTCCAGGCCTGAAAACCAAGGTCATCATCACTGCCTCAGGAGCGAAAAGTATAAATAAAAGTAAATTGATGGAGAGAAAAATGTGACTTCATTACCTGAAACNTGAAAATTATAAACAAAAGTAAATTGGTGGAGAGAAAAATGAGGGAATGTGACTTCACTACCCGAAACTGTAATTGGACAATTAACCCCTGAGATACAAATAGACCAACTTATATCTGCCCAAAAAACTCATAACTGTCGTCCAGCTTGGGTGCAGCCCCTGTGAGGCTCTTCCACTGCCCAAGGTGTACCTGTTAAAAACCTTTAACAAACACCCACTTTTTTCTCTAACTCTGTCTAGCCTCTTCTCTAGGTACACAGTCCAAGGCATCACCATGCCTTCAAGACTGCTTCTCATTTCTTCCAGATGTATTTTCATACCCCTAAGAGCAGGAAACATTGTATCAAAGATATAACTACATTTTTGTCCTCAAGAGATGCATATACCAGGCATAAAGTGCCAGTCTCAATATTTTTTTTTTTTTTACCATGGAGAACACGAATCTTTCACTCTTTTAAACTTTCCCATCCTGTATTTGCAGTACTTTGAAAGACGCTCCGATTTTCTCAAATGCACTACACCAACCTGAGTGAAAAAAGAAACCGAGTCTCTGTTACCCAAATTAGGTAAAACGTTCCCATACCAAAAGACTTTGGTGAGAGGCACCATAAAAAGAGTAAAGATGAGAGAGAACCAGCTTATAAACAGAGATACACCAGTCTGTGTGCTCTAAGCAGGCAGCTACATCTACAGACAAAAATTACATGTTCTGGAATAACCTAAAAGACCCAAAACAATTCCAAAAACAACCAAGAAATCCCCCAAACCTACCCACAGAACAAAACAACACACTAAACCTTTTCATGGGCCATATGCCCCAATCCAGACAGCAAAGAAAAATGGATAATGGCCAGGAGAAAAGGTCTTTGCTCTTACTTGCACAAGTTTCTCCGAGAGACGCCACAACTCACTTTCATTAGTCCCAAAAACCAAATACAGAAGAAAGAAAGGGAAAAACAACAACAACAACAACAACAACAAAAAAAAACAACAACAAAATTAGTTGAGCCTGTCCACTTCCTGTAATGAAGTGCAGGTGCGGGCTGAGGCAGGGGAGGAACATTCCCCCCACTCCTGCTGTCACACAAAATGGGAGGGCAGAGCGA
>VXBN01010679.1:1025880-1088172 GCA_013397395.1 Sinosuthora webbiana
GGACGGCCGCATCTCCTCCGCTCCCCCCACTGCGGCCGGGAACGGCTCCTTCCCCTTCCGCTTCCCTTCCCTTTCTCCTTCCCTTCCCGTTCCCCTCCCTCACCTGTCGCCCCGAACCCTGGGGCAAGCGGGAGGGACCCGCTAGCGCCGCTCCCCCCGGCAGAGCCCCCGGCCCGCCGCGCTCACCTCAGAGCCGGCCGGCAGCGGCGCACTTCAGCGCCCGCCCCCGCAGGATCACCATTGGCGGAGCCGCGGCCCTGCGCTCGCCGAGTGGTCGGTGCGCACGTCAATCAAACAGCGGTTAGACGGGTGGCCCCACCTCCTCTGCCGCCGCGGGGCGCGCTGGGAGCTGTAGTTCCGCGTGGGCCGTGGGGCCTGCGCGGGGTTGTCGGGGCCCGCTGAGTTCTATCGCCACCCCTCGGGAAAGATCTCCTCGGGTTAGTTCGGCCCTGACAGATCCTGAAAGGGCCGGCCGAAGCCAGAGCGTGCTTTTGCTGTGTTCTGCGGAGCTGTTGTACCTGGAGATGGAGTGTGTGTGAGCTTTGGAGTGGTGCTCCCCACCCCACCCCCTCCGCTGTCTTCTGGGAACGTTTCACAGGATCTCAGAATCGTGGAATCAGTTCGGTCGGGAAAGACCTTTGAGATCATCAAGTCCAGCCCATGACCGAACACCACCATGCCAACCAGAATGTTATAAACTGCTCGTGCAGAAGGAACAGTGAATGGAACTNAAATTAGTTGAGCCTGTCCACTTCCTGTAATGAAGTGCAGGTGCGGGCTGAGGCAGGGGAGGAACATTCCCCCCACTCCTGCTGTCACACAAAATGGGAGGGCAGAGCGATAACTTCATGCAGCTACATCCACCGAGCCCCGGCTGTTCCTCCGGAGAAGAACAGAGCCGTCTTCCCGGCAGGACGGGGCAGGAGCGGCGGTAACCCAGCCGTGCCCGCACCCCGGCGCTGAGGCCGCCCACCGGGCAGGGCAGAAGCGGCGGGGCCGTCCCCGAACCGGGCGGCGGCGGAGCCGGCCCCGGAGCACCCGGACGGGCCGGGGAGGGCGGACCCGCCACGCGGCTCTCGGCGGGGGCTGCGGGGGAGCCCCTCAGACAGGGCCGCACCCGGGGAAGGCGCCCGGGCACCGTCCTCAGGCCGGAGCGGGGGCGGCGCCGGCCCAGCCCCGCGCACCGGTAGGGACGGCCGCATCTCCTCCGCTCCCCTCACTGCGGCCGGGAACGGCTGCTTCCCCTTCCGCTTCCCTTTCTCCTTCCCTTCCCGTTCCCCTCCCTCACCTGTCGCCCCGGACCCTGGGGCAAGCGGGAGGGACCCGCTAGCGCCGCTCCCCCCGGCAGAGCCCCCGGCCCGCCGCGCTCACCTCAGAGCCGGCCGGCAGCGGCGCACTTCAGCGCCCGCCCCCGCAGGATCACCATTGGCGGAGCCGCGGCCCTGCGCTCGCCGAGTGGTCGGTGCGCACGTCAATCAAACAGCGGTTAGACGGGTGGCCCCACCTCCTCTGCCGCCGCGGGGCGCGCTGGGAGCTGTAGTTCCGCGTGGGCCGTGGGGCCTGCGCGGGGTTGTCGGGGCCCGCTGAGTTCTATCGCCACCCCTCGGGAAAGATCTCCTCGGGTTAGTTCGGCCCTGACAGATCCTGAAAGGGCCGGCCGAAGCCAGAGCGTGCTTTTGCTGTGTTCTGCGGAGCTGTTGTACCTGGAGATGGAGTGTGTGTGAGCTTTGGAGTGGTGCTCCCCACCCCACCCCCTCCGCTGTCTTCTGGGAACGTTTCACAGGATCTCAGAATCGTGGAATCAGTTCGGTCGGGAAAGACCTTTGAGATCATCAAGTCCAGCCCATGACCGAACACCACCATGCCAACCAGAATGTTATAAACTGCTCGTGCAGAAGGAACAGTGAATGGAACTGTGTGGTGGTTCCTGCACCGTGTGACAAGCCAAGTTGATCCAGCCCAGTTCCTTTAGAACATTGTGCAGATTTTGCACCAAGAGTGAAAACCAGCGCCTTGTGTGGCACACCACCAGGGGTTCCTAAAGAGCCTCAAGAGGCCTCTCTGAGGCTCACTGGGCAAACCCAGGCAGCGACATATCTAACACTTGTCTGATTTATATGTACAGCACAATGTAAGGAAGATATGAAACGAATAGAGGGCGTCCAAAGGAGGGTGACAAAGATGGTGAAGTGTCTGGAGGAGAAGCCATCTGGGGAGCAGCTGAGGGCACTTGGTCTGTTCAGCCTGGAGAAGAGGAGCCTGAGAAGACTGAGACCTCACTGCAGTTACAACTTCCTTGTGAGGGGAAGAAGAGGGGCAGACACTGATCTCTGCCCTTTGGTGAGTGGCAGGACCCAAGGGAATGGCCTGAAGTTGTGTCAGGGGAGCTTTAGGTTGAATATTAAAAAAAGGTTCTTCACCCAGAGGGTGGCTGGGCAATGAACAGGCTCCCCAGGGAAGTGGTCACAGCCCCAAGCCTGACAGAGCTCAAGGAGTGTTTGGACAAGGCTCTCAGGACAACAACATGATGTGATTCTTGGGGATGGTGCCGTGCAGGGCCAGGAGGTGGGCTCAATGATCCTTGTGGGTCCCTTCCAACTCAGCATATTCTGTGATCCCTGGCTAATTAACACATATATCTTCAGCCAGGCATGCACATTAGCCCAAGTTACCCCCTGTGCATCTGGTGCCATAATAAAGTAATGCCTGCTTCTTAACACTGTATTGGTGTTAAGGACTTTGATTCTTGATTTTCCATGACAAGACCATGGCCATGTCCAGTTTTTCCTTAAACCCCCCCCGGGATGGTGCCTCCCCCCCCCCCCTGGGCAGTCCATTCCAATATCTAATCACCCTTTCTGTGAAAAAAAAAAAAAAAATTCTCAATGTGTTTCCAAAAAGCAAAAAAGTGAGCAAAATTCATCAAAGCTGTCAGTATGGAAGATTGTTACCTCTTAACCATGGAATAATGATTCCAGATCCAATGTCTAACTCATTAACACTGGCAGAAGTGTTTCAAGGCCTTCACCTCACTATCAGAAAGGGTTTTACCCAACAGTTTTACCTTAGTGCAATAAGCAGCTGTCCTTCTCTGGATTCTTACTGCCCTGTGTCTGGCAATTGAGCTATTTGTAGATGAACTGGAAATTTCCCCCAGTGACTTGTCTTCCCTTCTCCTCTTCTGGGTGAGGAGTGCTGGAGGTTTGTACTAGGTACTTTTATCCCTGCCATCCCAACATAACCAATTCTGTGTCTTTAATTTCATTTAAATAATAAAAGACCTGTGTTCTCTAGGGCAGTTCAGATTACCTGGCATGGCAGTCACTGAGTGTGAGCTTTCCCTTGTTCCTGAGGCTGATGTGGAAGAGGGACCCAAATGCCACCAGCAGTGACCGCGTTACCTGAGTGGGGAGCACCCTGTGTCCAGTGCCTGTCACATGGCAAAGCCCCTTGGTCTTCCTCAGGTAATCTGGGACTTGTTACACCTCCTTACACCATAGGGGCACGTGAAGGCTTCTGTGGTTTGGCTGTTTGGGCTGAAATGAGAGATCTCTGGAATTTGCAGCTTCCAGCACTATAAATGTTTCCTTATGAGTCTGTCACTATGATCAGACAGAGGTGCAACCTCTGATTTTGTTACTCTGTTTTGATGGATGATTTCAGAGTCAGCCTTGTTCACTCAGGCTTCCTTTTCTTGGCTGCAAATGGTGTAACAAATGTGTAAATGAATGAATCATGAATTATTCATCCACCTGTGTTTCCGTGAAGCAAGTGTAGAGGCATTGCTCCCTCAATTATCTGTGTGTGGCTGCACCAGGTGGTGGATGGTCCCTGCCACAGGCACCAGCTGAGACAGCAAGTCTCAGTGAGCTGTGTGGCTTCCCAGCTCACCTGGCTCCAGTGGCATTGCAGCTGCTTTTGTAACACAAGGCTAACAAGTCCCACCAGACCTTTGATGGCTCTGCATTGCTCACCTCAGGTTTCCACACAGGAATACTAGAGAATGTGCTCTGGAAGCCAGGGGCAGAGTGGTTCTGGATAGGATCTGCTGTGGCCAGCATCAAGTTACACACATTTGTCAGGAGCAAGGTGGTATTTTTTATGTTATTCTGTGTATTCTGTTGCAAGGCCTGCCATCACTGAAAAATCAATAAGGCTACATTGATACAAAAACACTAGTATAGAAATATATTAGTATTCCCTTCAAAACACATTCTTCTACATTCCTCAAAATGATGATTCTGAGGATGACTTTCTTCATCAGATCCCAGAGTAGCAGTAGGGCTGCTTGTGACTTCTGAAGGCAAAAATTCCACAGCTGGATTATTGAGATTCCTCTATTCTTCAGTCCTTTCATTTGAGAGCAAAGAAAATATAGAGAAGGAAATAATTCTGAATCAGCTTGATTGTAATTCAGTAAGAATTTTGAAAACTTGGTCCACAACGAAAGGTCAAGAAGCCTGCAGTGTGATGGTGTTTTGAAATTCCATGACCTCCATATCTGCTTAATGAGGCTTTTTTTTTCTTTTTTTTTTTTTTTTTAATTCTTATGAAAAAGTTTAAGAAGTGTTCAGCCATGCAACATCCTAGACCATGAGTGTCAGCTGTTAATTGCTGGCTTCTGGAAAATCAAGGTGTTAGAGTTACCAATTAGCTTTGTTGCTCTGGAATACAGTGCAAAAGAATGCTGAACAACCACAAAGACAGACAAAATCCCTGCCACCAAGGGTTTGTCATTTAAAGATATACAATACTGTACTAGACCTGGCATCACAGTTCCCTTTTCTATTTAGTTTTACTTCTATGATTCCTTCTTTTCACTCTCCCGTGATCCTTAACTCCTGCTATGGAGCATGAGCCCTACCTACATTGCCTTTGTGGACTACAAGAGCATTTATTCGGAGTGAAAAATACAGCACATTTTATCAACTTGTGAGTTGTGGAAGTGATCTTCGCAGCTAGATGGCAATAAAAGAATTCCATTAGACCTCCTTCAATAAAAAGTGAGAAATGCAATGTTGTGAGAGCATTAGAAGCAGCTGCCTGACTCTAATGTCAGTGACAGTCTCCTTCAATTTAAATATTTGCAATAGCCATAATTAAACACTTAGTAACTGGCATTGAGTTAAAATAGAAATACATTACATAGTCTTACTGCTGGACAGATTTTAATTCTGATTTATATCATCCTTGGCTCTGTGCCTGGATAAGTTTTGTGATTTAAATGCTGCTTTACACAGTATAGAAATTGTCAGAGGCCAAATTATCTTCTAGGTGAGTAACAGAATTCTTACTTTTTCTGGAAGCAGAAAAAGCAAAAGAGATCAGTCTTATGGTCTCCTTTTAATGTTTAAAGACTGAAAAAAATTACATCTGCAAATAGAGGGAAGGCCTGCCTGGGTCACTGACTCCAGACTCTGACTTCTGGAGGCTTTCACATCATCTAAACCTTCTAAACAGTTTTTCCCTCATCCTCTAGAACAGTGTTGAAATGACAATCCTCTTACATAGTTACTGTCATGTAAAAAGACAGGTTAGGAACTTGGGCTGACCATGCCTTCTGAAAAGATGCATAATATAAACAAATATTCCTTGGGGTTTGCCCTCATTTTTATTCTTTTGGAAAAATGAGTGTAGCAAACCATGGCATAGTATACAAAACCAGAAATACAGGTCTTGACATTCTTACACAGATGTTTGCCATTATGTTGTAGGAGCTCTGATGATAAAGTTTCAGTTTCTTAAAGCTTTTGATTCTAGCAGAAAAAAAATCATTATAGAATTAATCACTGCATCATTATAAAAGAACATAAAAAAATAAATTAAATTACAACCCCCAAACAGGTTTTTATTCTATTGTGCCTATAAGACTCAGATTTTTCTAATCACACTGTAAAGGTCAAATAAAGAATTAAACTCAACCTTGTAGTAAATAGGTAATCAGATATTTCCAGCAGGCCTGAATTTGTTCCAAATGTATTTTTATTTTAAATCAGAGCGCAGTACACAGGCTTTGGCTCCACTTCTTGCTGCTGCAATGAGCTCCCTTTTCTGAGCTGCTTCTCTGTCCATGAAGCCATGCTGAAGGATTCTGAATTGTCTTTCCCGACTCTCTTCCAATTTTTTCCAGTGGTTCCATTGCAAAGAATCCTGCAGGAAAGACACAGAGATGATCAGACTGCAGGTGATACAGTGGTTCTCTTTAGAGAATACCCTGAATTTCTGTTTGATAATCCTGCTGGCCGACAACCTGGTTTCTTTGCTAACGTGACTGGGAAACTTGTTACCATCAAACTTGGTGTGATGAACAGAAAAGTAAGTGGAGTGGCTCGCCCAGTTTAAGATGACTTAAACATTGCTGCAACTCTCCACAAAACCACGGGAATGATAAACTGTAACATGCCTTAGGTGGGAGAGGGGTGAGCATCCCAGTGTGCTGTGTGATGGGATGTGTGGGATAGGAAGCTGGGAAAGACAAGAGTTGGAGCTGAGGTAAGATGCTGTCTTGATGGGATGGGTGTGTGGTGGTGAGAGTGGGAGGGCAGGTGTTGAATGGATGAGCCCTGCCGTGTGACAGCAGAACGTGTGAAAAGAAGGTGAGGTCAAGGCCACGGCTGAAGAAATTGTGCCTAGGCAGGAGGCAGGGTGTTGCTATTGCCAGCCATGTATGGCACCATCTGCCTCTGCCCCCTTGCCAGTGCTGGCAGTTGAGCAAAGGTCTGTGAACAGCAGGTCTATTGCAGAGCTTTTCTCCTTATGTAATAACCAGACCTTGCTTGACACGATTCTGGTTTTCTGGGGGATAATCTTCGAGAGCCCTGCTTGCTTTTTACGCTCCATTGTTTTTTCTACAATCTTCTTCTGCAGGTTTAAAATGCGTTCATCTTTCATGGGCCTTTCACCAGACTGGGACTTCTTCTTTTCTTCTTGCCTGAAAAGTCAAAAAGAAACAATGAGAAGGTAAAATAATATTATCCCACAGAATAAATCCATCTGAGCACATATTACCTTGGTAATAATGAATTTGCTCCTGCTTCTGAGAACCAGTTAGACTCAAAAGAGATTTAAATCATATAACTTACATGTGGTACTCACAATTTGCCTTTTATTGTTTACAGAACAGCATTACTAAACCACATAGAATAATTTTTTTCCCACAGGATACTGTGATGGCAATATTTGAAGTATTTCAAGCCTGACATGACAGTCTTGAGAAAAAAAAATATGCAAAACCTGGGATAATACTGCAGCTCTTTGATTGTCTGAACTATGCAGTTTGCCTTATATGATCATTAGTATTCATCCTGACTGCTGTATTCCTTGGCAAATAAAAGATTTTTTTTTTCTGTGTAATAATGCCCAGATACAGAATCAATGAGATGGTGATGTATTAATTAAGGTTAGTTGCTCTGTGTGAGCATAAATTGATAGCAGCATATGCAGCATAAAAGTAAGGCATACCAGAGATATTATTGGATAGGCTTCCTTTCCCCCCTCTTCTATTGTAGCCACTTTTCTGTCCCCTGGAATTTACAGTTTATCTGGTTTTACATACTTTCACCCAGTTGGCCCAATTTACTCACAACTCCTCCATGTAGGTTACACCACGTTACAGAGTGACTCAATATCCAACTTTCTATTTTATTCAACATTGCCCTCAAATTTAACTTAGTAAGATCAAATTGTAGAGTTAATATTATGTCATGAGCAGCTGTGATTCTCTGGCTAACTTCAGAGCTAAAGGAAGTGTCAGATCTTCCAAGGAATGGGCACAATTGTACAACCATGTTAAATCTGCTAGGTGGCTGGCAAAGGATAGTTCTATAAAATGTCTTTTTATGTTGCAGTGGTGCAACATTACAATTGCTTTTATTGGAATCCAAATAAAGACTCTAAGAGCAGAGTGCACCAGGGCACTGTCCAGCTGATTCTGTAGCTGTCATTCTGTCAGTGGCAGGACGAGTTTCACAGACGAGTTGCCTTTTGTAAAGAAATGTTTTACAGCTGAACTCTTTCCTTATATCTTGGGTGTTTTCAGTATAAGACACACTTCTCAAGAAGCTGGCAGATGGGGGAGAAGGGAGTTCCTTCTCATGCTAAACCCACCAATTTGCCTTTAAAAGGTGTCTGTGTCAAGAATCCAAGGATCCAAACACTTCTTTCATCTTGGGAGTGATGGCTTCTGCCTTTAGCTTTATCTCTGCTTATAGGAAACTCTCTGTGACAGCAAGTTTTCTTCAGTGCAGCCATTCCAGACTAGAGGTCCTCAAATCTTTAGGAGCTGGATGAAGGGGAAATATGACCTCTGTTACATTCTGAAATGTGACAGGGAACTCTAAGGGACACAGTTAAGCTTGGCTTCTCATTTCCAATTGCTTCCCTGAGATACTCCCTGAACCCCTCTGCTCTATGTGTCATGCTATCTGGTTAGGAAAACAATTCCTTATCCTCTTTAAGACTGTGATATACTCTGCTACACTGAGATTAATTTCTAACACTATATTGTAAATCTAAAAACTGTTCTAATTGAGGACATGGTTTATTACTATTTGCACTGTATCAAGGCATTGTATTCCAAAGGATATAGGAGAATAGAGCAATAAGGTTTTAAGTAAATACTTGATGATTAAATCTTGTCAGTGAGAATAAGCAACAAAGCCTTTCCTTACATGCAAATTCAGATTCTTATAAATACAATTAAAGGAAATATAGCAAGAAGTTTAACATCAGGAAGCAGCAGCAGCTGCTCCTATATTAACATTGTAAATAGTTGCTTATTTCCAGAGTAATGTTCATTCCCCTTCTACATGTAGTCTTGTGCCAGACATCTACCCTATTCCAAAAAGCTGCCAATCCCATAGATTTTCAGATGCCACACCATATCATAACAGAAACTCTAAGAGAAGAAGGAATGGGGAAAAAAAATTAAATTTCTGGTTTTCTGTTGTCAGTTGAGAACCTTGAGGGCTCAGGATAGAACAACCTCTTATGATCTATCACTTCATATGATGCACTTCCTAAGGAAGTAAGCTAACAGCCAGTCAGAATGGGCTAGTACACGGAACAATCGTCTCCAGATCAATGGAAAATTAGGTGATAATTTAAGAAAATTCTCCTCAGCTATATTTAAAAAATGGGGAATTTGAAGATTTGCACAGAGGTTTCCTCCTGTAATCTATATTTGGCTCTTCATTTACATTTTCAAACTCCAGCTTTGCATCGAAAGTATAAAGGGATAGATGTATGAGAGCTCTTAATTGACTCAATACTTGTAGAAGGTTGAGTAAAAATGACCACTTGACCGTTCTAGGCACCAAAATATCAAGTAGTTAGGACTGTATTTATATGCTCACCTTACAAAATGGAATCTTGTGCAAAAACACAAATATTTTTTAAGAGCAGAATTGCTTATAGTGCAAATAATATTTTAAAAAATTTCTTGTAGCCTCAGTGAGTAGGGCTGTCTGTACTTCACAGTACCTTGCCTCTTTCTGTCCTGCACCATATAAATTCTAAGTAACTGCATTTAGCAAAGTGAATGTATCTGTTAACAGTTCACTATTAAGGCAGTCACTATTTTGACATTTAAGAACACTACACTACTAGACTAATTACTATTTTGTACTAATGTGAATGATTTAAGCACTCAAAATCTGACTCCCTTCCAAAACAATTAACTTATTTAGCACCTAATTTTAGGGGGGAAATGATTGTTATTCATAACAGTGTTTTCTTCATTTGAAGTAAACGTTTGGAAGCTGCATAATCAAAGTTCAGTCACTGAATCACAGAATGGCTGAGTCTGGAAGGGACCTCTGGGTCAAGATGACCACCCCATCTGCTTAAGCAGAGCCACCTTGAGCTGCTTGTCCGTGTCAAGATGGCTTTTGAAGATCTCCAAGGATGGAGACTCCACAACCTCTCTGGACAACCTGTGCCAGTGCTTGGTCATCTTCTTAGTAAAAAATGTTTCCTGATACTCCTCTTTTCCTCTCAGTGGCCACCACTGAGAAAAGCCTTGCTTTGTTTTTTTTGGTGTTTTTTTTTTTTTTTACAGCTTCTCTTCACATCTTCATATTTCTGATCCATCATTACTGATAAATTTCCCCCTTCTGTTTCAATGATAGTGAAGAACTCATTACCTCCTCCTCCTTCTCCTGCTCTGGCTGCCTTCACACTATGCCCACCCTTTCCCCCCTCAGGCCAAGAGATAGGGG
This sequence comes from Sinosuthora webbiana, assembly GCA_013397395.1. Taxonomy (NCBI): domain Eukaryota; kingdom Metazoa; phylum Chordata; class Aves; order Passeriformes; family Sylviidae; genus Sinosuthora; species Sinosuthora webbiana. Next base: position 1,036,098 of record VXBN01010679.1, read on the forward strand.
TTACCCTCCTCTCAGTGTGTCAGGTAGGGATTTGAGCTCTGGCAGTGGCAGGGAGAGAAAGGAGTGCTCTGCCATCTTGGCAAACACACCCTCATTTGTAATCCAGTGCTGGGAGCCCAGCGTGCTACACCATTAGCACAGTGTGAGATGGGGATGTAGGGAATTTTGAGTTGGTGGGAGTCTGTACATCTCCCTCACGTACAGGGAAGTCAAGGAGGATTAGTGCCTCTCTCCTCTGACAGCTTTAAACCAAGTGAATGGTGAGAGCTTGCCGTCCCAGGCTTTGAATCCAACACAAAGTAACTCTCCTGCCAAACCACAGATAATGTGGACGGAGGGAGCCTCAAACCAACTGATTTGAACTACTGTGTGATTCTTGGGGCATTAGATTGATTGCAGTAATAGATGTCCCTCATTGGAATGAAAGGGAGTTGTATCTCAAGTACACAGGCATGTAACTGAGTACATTAGCATGTATTCAAACACATACAAATCAGCTGGTGCTCGAGTTTGAAAGCTGAGAACTGCTTGTCCACTTCAAGTGACAGTGCTGATTTTCAAACTGTGTGAAATTGTAGCAATTAAAGGGATGTCCTGCATATATACCATCCTGCACTCACAAAGCACTCACAAAGCTACTGCTGTGATAGATGTCACGGCTTGCAGTCTATTAAAGGCCAATGTCTCTGTAATTTTTCATGTTCCACTTCTTACTTTGTTTAATATAGCTCATTATATGCTTGCACAATGTGCTTCTTTTGTGTTGATGTATGTCTGTAAATGATACTGAAAGGAACCTGGTCGGGACCTGATTAAACTCCAGCTGTCACTAAAGCAGGTTTGCTTAGCAGAGTTTAGCTGCCATACTTTAGCTGATTAGCAGTAGCCTTCAACATAATGCAGTTTAAGATATAACACATAATTTATATTGATGCATAAGGCTAACTTATGAGGACCATTGGTAGGATTTGCTATTCTATCCCTATAATGATGAATCAATTCTTTAAACATAAAAATTAGCTTTTTGCATCTCCCGTGCAACATATCAAGAATAGAACTGAAACAATTAATCACTCACACTCATTTGGGAGGTATTTCAGGATTCAAGATCTGCACATAAAGTTTAATACACAAAGCCCATAGCTTGTATAGAGAGAAATAAAAACTGCATGATAGTGTCTAGCATTTGTAAATGCCATGGCCACTATGCCCTATTTCTGTATTAACAGAAATAACACCAGAGATTTGGATTCTGTATGAAAATGCATGAAATGCACTCCCAAAGAACAACATTTTTGCTATACTATAATGATGCCTTTTTATAGGAGTTACTTCCAAGTTGCATACATAAATTGCCTAGGAACCATGAAAGGAAAATATCTTCTAGCATCTATAATGAAACATTATATTTCTTTATTTAGAAAGAAAACAGGGCTCCATTAAAATTACTGTATAACTTATCCAGAATCTGACCAGATTGACTGATTGATTCAGAGGCTTGAAATTTAGTGTATAATTTAATTTGGATTCTACTCTCTTTGGCATGCTGGTCTGTTCTAAAAAACATTTCAAATGACAGAACAAAAAGTGAATCAAAGCTTCTCATTCAAGCACAGCTTATTTTGGGATCAGAACAATTTTAGTTCTGAATTAAGCCAAAGAGTCTAGTTTAAAGGAGCCCAGCCCTATACAAAATTCACACACAGCACATCTAGCAGAACAGATGATTCTTTAAGCAGGTGCTAGTGAAACAGGTTCTATGTAGTACACAAGTTCTTAATGCTTAGTTTGCATGTCTAGTGGAAAGCAGTGGCTTGAGTTGTTCCCACACGCTTTCACAACACTGAGTGTTTAGCAACGAGAGTACATTTCCAGCTCCAACTCCATTTCAGGTTCTTAAGTCTTAAAATCTTCTCTTTTTACATGCCATAGAAAAGGAAGTCACTGATCTGTGCAGTCAATCCACTGCAGCTGCAGTTATCGATTCATTAAATACATTAAACTATCTTCTCAAGTACTAACATAGTAAAACCCCAGTCTTTGGAGATTAACTATCAGCAACAAACTAAATTAGAGCTGAGACAAGTGAAAACTAAAGGAATACATCAATACTGCCTTCTGTAACTGGGATGTAGAACTGGATGATAAATGACTAACATGAATTGAATTCTGAGAAGCCACCTTTGGCAATAAACGTGAATCTAAGACATGTCTGAAAACATGTGTTTGTAGCCTGATAGAATATGTCTTCTGAATGTCAGCCTGAACATCAGTTTGCAAAATAAATATGGCAAGACAAGGACTTACCTCTCAAAGTCACAAAAGGGAAAAGATGAAAGAGAATTTGAAAGAAAACAGTGGAAAATATTTAAGATGCAGTAAAAATCGTATAAGATTAAGAGGTGTGCCGTGTTGTATATTTTTACACAGGCTTGCTTCTTCTCAGCTTTATTTGTAAATAGCTTTAACTTAGATTTTAAAACCTTTGTGGAAGGGATCTGTCTTCTGCATATCTGAAGCATCTATGATGGTTATGGATCCTTTATGACAATGATTAATAAATATGATAATTAACAATAAATGTTAATAATGAATGCAGAATTTGATCAGAGAGTCTGTAAGCAAAGAATTTCCTTTTTGATATAATGCTATAATGTATTTAATTTATAACTTATTATTGCTATCAAAAAATCTTCATCCTAAAATATTTTTAACTTCCAGAATAAGCCCTTCTTTTTCACATTACAGATGATATTCAAGGAAGAAAACTACAGCCATAATATTGGTTTAGATGAGAATGAGAAACAACTTTAAGTGGCAAGCTAGAATGATTCTAATAACATCAAATTAGTTCTGATTAGCTGAAAAGGAACAGAAGAAAGGCAAAATTTCTTTCTAAATATATATTATTGGCTCTGAATCCTGGGGCAATACTGTCAACACTAGCCTATGGAGTGTCTTCAACCATAAATGATGAAAACGATTTGTTAAAGCTGACGAAAATTATTTTCAAGAATTAAAAAGAAATCCTGGCCCCAGTGTAATCCTTGACAAAAGTCATACTGCTTTATAAAAGGGCTGTATTTTGCTCTCTACTTGTTCTTCTCCTCAAGGGGTGGCAAAATAATAACGAAATTGCAATGTCTTAAATGTCACATGCTGTTTTATACTGACTTTAAAGCAGCTGCTCGTCCAAGTTCTGCTCTGAATTGGGAAATCTGGTCCAGTTTGTCTAGAATAAGTTGTTCCTTAGCTTGTTTTTCATGAATTATCTGGTCTCTCTTCTCTTCCTCTGCTGCCTTCTGTGCTTCCTTGAGTAGGGCGAGGCGTTCACGTAGTTCCACTATTGACATTTCACCAAATAAACCATGGCCACCAGTCTAGGGAACGGGAAATAAAGGTTTAAATAACACTGTAAATACCAAGAGGAGAGTAAACGAGTAAAACCAGAATATTTTGATTGTGTTCCAATTCATGCTGAATATATTCTGATTTCCAGAAATATGGAGATGGTCCTAAACTAACTGGTATTTAAAAACTGTTTTTAAAACCTAGAGGATATCTTTCATAAAACATTTAAAGAAAAAAGCATTGGAAAATATAGAGAAGATTAATCATAAATACAATATATTTGCTCTCAAAAAAATTCTACTTGACTTTAAGTTTTAATTAGATTTTTGAATTTTTAAAATGTGTAAAACTACTTATTTTTTTAATGTGTGAAACCAGAACAGACTTTACACTAAAAATATGCATTTTTGTATTTATCTATTTCCAAAGTATGCATTTGATCTATAATCTATAACAGTATCTACTATTTTTATCTGAAATGACTAGGACTAAATAACGTTGTGTACCCAGAAAATTCAGATCATAATGCCCAAATTTAACTAGTCAAACCTGAATGTTTAATGAAGGCTTTTTAGTATCCACTTTGCAATGTGAATGATAATGAGATTCTGAGATCTAAAGAGAGACTTTTGCACTTTAGTTTGCAAACAAATATAGATCATTTCCTAACAGCTTTGTGAAGGCTTTAAGTTTTTGGCCCTTGCTCATATATATATATTTTTCCTTTCTTTCAAGTCCACCATTAAACCATGTCTTAGGTGCCACTTCTCATCTCCAGGGACTGCAACTCAACCACTGCCCTGAACAGTCTGTTCCAATGCATGACAACCTTTTCTGGGAAGAAATTTTTCCTAGTACCCAATATAAACCTCCCTTGGTGCAATTCGAGGCCACTTCATCTTGTCCTGTTGCTTGTTACTTGGGAGTAAAGAGCAATGCTCACCTTGCTGCAATCTCAATTTGCATGCATGTATGGAAAACTTTCATAAACCCACATAAATAGGGAGCTCCTGTGTAGCTTTCTTTGCAAAATTTAATCAGTTTCACTCCAACTAATATTCTTTTGTCTATCTTAACACAGTTTTTGTACACACTTTTGGTGCATATCTTGTACCATAGCACATTAAAAAAAAAAACCTTTTATTGAATACTGAGTTCTTGGCAGAATAGTAGTGACCTTTCTGCTTGTGAGCTTTTCCCAAAACTGAACATGAAGGGGAAGGAAAACAAACTGATGCTCCATCATAGCTAGATGCTCAGACATTCAGTTTGGCTTGAAGAATTGACTGCAATTCAGTCCCTCTTCCCCGGTCTGGGATTCCATCTAAGCAGTCTAGTCAGGTGCTCATCCTCCAGAGATCATTTTCTGGCTCTACCAAGCAGTGGTCCATGAAACAGATGGAAAGCCAAGAAAGATGAAGAACACAGTAAAGGGAGTGGAGGATAAGTGGCCAGGGGCAGTAAAGCCACAAAACAGAATATGACAAACAACCAGGCTTGGCTTTCTCTGCTATAAGATTTCCAGCAGTTTTGATCTCCATAGCTTCTTTTCCTAAAGCTCCAAAAGTTGAGTTAGTAAAAAGAGATCATTATTGGTTTTTCATTTAGAGGCTGGTTGTGCAATATTGTCTCAGTGGTTTCTGCTTCCATACTCTGCATATCTGCCAGTCACCTAAACAATGGTCACCAGCAGCATCAATAGACAATTGGTAAAAGAGTTCAGTGTTATGCAGACTTTATTTTAACATTAAAATATGTACTTTTGAAAAAGATGTACTACCATAGGTTAATGAAATAGCATTATGGTTGTTCTGGGTTGACAGTTGGACTGGATGATCTTGAAGGTCTTTTCCAGCCTTGCTGATTCTGTCACCTCCTTCTCAGTTTTTACTTTAGCACGATTTGCAAATAGCAAGTGCCATATTACTTTGCTTCTAGTTTAAACTAGTCAATGACCATTGAGTTGCATTCACAGGAAGTGAAAGGGAAATGTTTGGCAACAGGGTATATTATCTATCTGTCTGTCTGTCTGTCTGTCTGTCTATCTATCTATCTATCTATCTCAGTGGTAGTGTTTGAGCATGACAAGCAGACATCAAACATGTCTAGGAAAGAGAATTTGCTCAAGGCATAGAGTGGTAGAAGCTGAATGTTTTGAGTGTCTGCATTTCAAAAATGCTCAGTGAAGCCAGTGAAGTAGTTCCTAAAATAAGAAAAGTTCTATACTCATGCAATAGATACTGCTGGTGTTCAAGCAACCAAAGTACCATGAAAGGAAGAACTGGTACTTTAAAAATTAGGAGAATGAATGGGAATTTTGTGGACAAATACTTAATTGCACTAAGTCTGAAAAAGCCTTTTGTAGACAGAAAAACAGGGCAAGCTATCACCAAAAGTGTGCCAATTCACTAGAGTGCTACTGTAATAGTCAGTATAAAGGAACAGTGAAGTTGTGATATAGAATCACAGAATGATTTGAGTTGGAAGGAACCTTAAAGACCAGCTAGTCCAAACGCCCTGCCATGGCCAGAACATCCTCCTGACCAAGTTGCTTCAAGCCCCATCCAGTCCAGCCTTGAACATTTGCAGGGATGGGGCATCCACAACTTCTCTGGGCAACCTGTGCCAGTGGATCATCACACTCTTTGTAAAAAATGCATTCCTTATGTCCCATCTGCTAATCTGCTTCTGATTAAGTTAACAAATAAGATAACAGATTTCTGGATGCTGCCTAAGTCTGAGCATTGCAGAGCCCAGTCTCAGGCATTTGAGTTGTTGTGCATCAACAGCAAGTCCAAGAAGTTTGAGACACAGTTAATACAGTTACTATAAACTATAGACTTAAACACACAAGTCATTTACACAGAACTGTAACAACTCAGAAGGTTTTGGGTGCTCTTGACAATCTCTTTCATATACCTGAATGTTGACAGTTTTGAAAGCAAAGGAAATTGATCTTGCTAATTATCATGGCCATCACCACTGCAATATGACTAAGTATAAATCAGTCCAAACTTTGTGTTGATTCAGTTCTTACCCTGACTGACAAATATTTGAATTTGTGAAGATGCACAGGACATCTTGTAATCACTGTCCAGTCTCTTTTTGGAAGATATTGGGAAACCCAGATCCTACTGGCAAAATTCAAAGAAGGTTCAAGAGGACTAAGATTTCACTTGCCATCAAAATATTCTTCTTGATAAAATTTTCATTTTCTAGACTTTGTTTGTTCTATTTCAGATCTAACTTTTTTCATGCAGCATGACAAAATACGACATGTATGGGGTCACTTTGTACTTCATCCATCCAGACTGTGATATATGTGCAGTGCACAATCCCTCTGAATGTGTGAAACATACACAGTACACATTTATGTAAAAACAGTAGTTTTTCCCTTTTGAGCTTACCTCTGTTAAATCAATGAACTTGTGTCTGATGCCAGGTGTAGACTCAATAGCTCGTATTTGTTGAATTAGTTCATATCTTTTCCTATTCTCCTCCTCCTTTTCTTCTAAAGCTTGACGGAGAAGTTCTCCACTTTCTTCACAAACCTGCTGAACTGAAAGATTAGAATTAATCTCAGTTAGCTGTTTGCCTGTTTTAGCAAGTAGTCCATCTGGAGGAAAATTCATATGCATTCATGAATAATGATAATAATACTGATCTAAAGGTACTTGAGGGAACAGTCTGGTATTGGTGGGAGGAATCATTAAAGAAACAAATGAGTACTTCCCACCTCCACCATCTATCCCTTCTATTCAGCACCTAAATGTACTATATACATACACAGGCACTTTGAATTACTGCTTTGTAATTTCTGTTATCATTTGTACATACTGTTTCATTACTTAATAAAAGGATATTATAAAATAGAAAATATTCATAGTCTTCCAAGCTATGTATATCCTAGAAATAACTGAATTGCAAAGGCTGGTAGGCTCTGCTAGTCCATTTTGGAGTGACTAACACTCTTTGCCTACCTCAATCCTTATGAATACAAGTATGGAGATACACAAGCAGAGAAGTCTGCATTTGACAAAAAGTAGAGTCATTTGCATGCGCTACTTTTAGATGGAAGGGAAACTGCTTGCAGAACATTAGTGATGTATTTCTCCTGTTTAAACAAAGAGTAATTCCTGTGACCAGTAGCTTAGAGTTTCTGATCTGCCCATTACCAGCTGATTCCTGAATTCATATTCATACATTCATGGGAATGTACAGCCTGGATCTTTCCCTCAATTTCATTTCCCCTTCTGTAAAAATTGTAATTGGCCCTAAAAGAATGATTAAGTAATTTGGGGATATTTAGCATCACCTCTCATTTTTCTGGGAATATATAAACCTATCTGTTGTTTGTATTCCTGGATCTTTGCTTTTACTTGCTTTACATTCTTGTGTCCTTCCATGACCTGTTCCACCAGCTCTTTCATTTCTTTCTGTTCCTGTAGACGTTTCTCTGCATACAGGTGCATCAGCTCTGCTTTCTAAATCACAAAAAACCAGGTGAATACAACTCCTGATAAGTGGTGATCTGAGTGCCTCAAATCATTGAAGCAGGGCAAGGAAAATTGGATTCAAACTATTACATCATCCACAAAAGTAGTAAAGGACAAGGGCTGGGGACAAGAAAGATTTAAAATCCCCTGTCTGTGTTTTATTTACACACAACTGCCCTGCATGACATTTGTACAGCTATTTTCCATGATTCCCTCCTACATGTTTCCAAGAGCAGACAAAAAGTAATTTCTGGATCTGGTTGTGAGATAGCAAGAAGTGGACTAATCTAACATACTGCTACTTGTGTGCCTGCAGGAACTTCTTGGGCCCAAGTCGTAGCTCTGTAATGTCAAGTCCACTTTTGGGTACCACGTTCCTTTCTTTGTCAGAGGAAAGGAACAAGAAGCAGGAAAATTGGTTTTCTCAGACTAGATTCCTTGCTGTTCTTCCTGTTTTAGATGGAAAACCAGAGTTTTAAAGGAAGGAAGTAGGTCAGCATGATAGCTGAATATTGGAGAATGAGCATTTGGTGCCCAGTACATCTGGAGATCTGCATATGGATGACATGCCCTGCTTGTTGACAAGCAAAGGGAGCTATGTGGAATTGGTTGGGTCAGAGCAAGTCTTATTTGCACATCCCCAAATCTATTCATTTTGGGACATTTTTGCTAACAAATAAAACACATATGCTCTGAAGTTGAAGTGAATATAACAATTGCAATAATTCTGGAATGAGTATGAGCAATCACGCTGTGCTCAGTTGTACACGCTAGGGTTCACATAAGTTTTTGCTATAGTCTTTCTAAACAAACATGAAGACTCAATGCCAAAAAAGATTGAAAGGTATTATAGGACAGAAAAGAAACTAATTCAGCAAATTTTCCTTTTGTGGCATGGTCTTTATGAAAATTTTGTACATTTATGGTCCCATTTTATGTTGCTGAGACACTGCACTGTCATTTGTGAGATGGAAAAGAGACAGGTACTGGCCTACAGGGCATAGGAACAAACTGGAGGAATAGAAAAGAATGTGATGGTGGCTGTGAAAAGTTTTAAATCTGTAGTATTTGGTGATTCTTGATCACCTGTTTAGTTTGTAAGAAAAGCACTGGGAAAATGTAAAGTGAGTTGTGAAAATAACAAGATCTAGCAATGATTTTGAGAAACTGTGAATTGCTAGACTGAAAACAGGGTGAAAAAATTTCTTGATGTAAATATTCAGTTTTTCACATGGATGGATCCAAAGAGGGTTGTCTGAATTTTCACCTAAGAGAGATCTAGGTGTGTCAGATAATATGAAGTAAATTGAATTATATCAGTTTAAGTTTCATATTTTTGCCTCTCATTTTAACAAGATAAAGAAATCAGTTATATATGTTGATTTCAATGCTAATGGTGCTTGGTATTTAAGTATCTGTTCCAAAAGGATTTGCATAATGACAGAATATAGGGGAGCATGCTTTGACCTTCTGCTGTTATTCAATTTACTTGCTAAGTGTAAATCAAATTAAAAAAAAAAAAACTTGTAAAAAGCACTTCCATGTATAAGCAAGCATTGCTGTATCTGGAAGTTATAGCCCTCTTTCTCCTTTGTTTGCAGACTCCAGTGAGTAAGGACACTGCATAGAATTTTACACCTCTAATAGTAGGTATCATCTGTGCTATGATTTGCACAGATTGGTAGTCAGCAAAATTTGAGCATCCCTGCATGTATTACCTCTTCTCTCAATAGATCAGCTTTCTTCTTATTTTCTTGGATTACATTCTGATGGGCTAGAACTGCCTCCTCATAACTCAGTTTTCCTTGAAGCCTCCTACACTCTATTTCAGTCAGCTGTTCTTCTAAATCTTTTCCACGCATCTGTTTCTGCCATTCCAAGAATTCAGATGGGTCTCCAGCCCCTTGTTGCAAATTTTCAATTCTGCAAGAGAAAAAAAAAAAAAGAGTACACTGTTCTAGGGATCTGGCTTTGTAGCTCTGCCTTGGTTCGTAAAACAATTCCAGTGGCCTTTGATAGAAAGTGTTTGATCTCTGCAGAGAAAAAAGGCAGTCATCACAAAGTTGTTTGACAAATATCCTTTAATTCCAGTCTAAGAGGTATTCCTGCTATATGTAAAGCCTGAGAAGGCCAGACTGGAAGAAAGTGCATGAGAGCATGGACCTGAAAGTTTTCAGTAAAACAAAGCCCCAAGAGAGGGCAAACTTTAGCTATGTATGGATTCTCATAAGGAGCAGAGAGAATCAGGGGAAAGGGATGTACATTTTCTCAGAGGACTGCTTTGCTTGGAGGTAGAAAGAACAAATAACTTTTCTCTTTGGCAATCTTGTTCACTTTAACACAGAGAACAAAAAATTTCTGCTTAACACTATTTCTCTTTTGTATTTTGTCAATTTAATAATGCTGTAATGAGGCAAAGAAGTATTCAGCTGTTAAGCAAAGTCACATCCCTATTTTTTGTGCTCAGCTGAGAGAGAAAAACACAGCAAAGCCCTGGGGCAGGCCCATCAAAGTCCTGCAGCAGAGGAGGGAATGAGCCAATAATTAGGGCACAGACACAAACATGGAGTGAATTGTCTCCTACTGCTGCTCCCCCAATGCATACACATGTGATACATCTATATATACATCTATATATACATCTATATATATTTATCTCTCTCTCTACATATATATCTGTTCTGTGTTAAATGCAGCTGAAGTTTAAAACTCACTAAGATAAAATAGTGTCAAGTTACAGGGAACTATTCCTTTGCTGATTGGAACAAATTCTGCCAGCTAGAGTGAACAGTAGCATATATAATATGGAAGAACCTCAATATGTGTGGATAGCTGATAACAGAACCTGAGTGATGTTTAATTCCTACCTGCTAAAATCCTGATGCATGAACCAAAACCTGCTAGGTCCAAAGATCAAATCCAAACTTACAGGACAAACTTTCCAGGACGTAAAATGCTATCAATATATAGTGCTTAGCCTGCTAAGCTGGGTGGATTAGAAGCTGTACTAGAGCAAGATGACATGATATAAGTTTTATCTTTATGAAGTTTTTTAGTGAAAATATTATGTAATTCTAGAATACAACCTTCAGTGGCCATCCAGGAGTCACCCTCTCCCTAGTGAACGTCTTCTGAAAACCTGTGTTGCTGACATAAGGATTCTTCCTTATGTGAGGATTTCTTAGAGTGCTAAATGCACAGAAGGAGATGCAACCTCTTATTACCCCCCTTTCCCCCCATCCTGGATTCAGTGCTTGTGTTCAAAGACAGCTCTGCTGCAGTGGGACTGTCTGACACTGGATGGGACTGGAGTGAAAAGAACTGTGTGAGGAAGAGCTATGAAAAGTCCTGGTTGGTGTATGTGTAATTTCTTCCCAGGAGACACATTTAAGCCTGGGTTAACAGCCTTGGTCCTTGCCTAAGCTACTCCACAGATCAGCCTGCACCCAGCCCAGGGCTGAGTTGACCCTGCCTTCTTGACTTAGCTTTCTGGTTGGACCTCAGCCCAGACTCATCCCTTTGGACTCTCGTAGCACCCTTGGCTGACTCAGCTGTCTGTCCCTGGATCTGTCCCGCTGCCTGCCGGGATACCATGGAGCTGCTGTCAGTGAGGACACTGTCCCTACATGTCCTGCTGTCACTCTCAGCTCTTGTCTTATCTTGCTTTAAGGAACAGCACATTCTTAGTGTGCTATATCTTACTGTCATAGATATGGACAGGTATTTTTATGTACATATAAACAAGTTCAAGTATCAAACTTGGCATATAGTTGACCACAAGAAAATGGAGATATATTAAGTTATTTGGCTTAATATAGATGCATCTTGTACAAAGGACACAGATGTGTATTTGGGTCATTATTTAGTCTGGAGAATTGGAATAACTATAAAAGTGATCTCTGTTGGACTTTGCAAGTGGACACCAGCCAGAGTACTAAATCAGAGCACAGTAACACTGTACAGCATCTACACAAAAACAATTACTTTACTGTAGACTTTTTCTTCAGTCCTCTTCAATCCACTTCTCTCTTCATTTGTCAACTGTTTTTATAGAATAGAATGCCCTACAACAGACCCATTAGTTCAGTTTACCTGGCATTTACTTAATTATTTTTGATGTGGTTCATTATCCTATATCCAGGGATGTGAAAAGCAATCCTAGGTGGAAAGTGGTCATACCTTTTGAGCTCCTCTTCCAATTTCCTCTGGTAGAGGGCACCCTCCCTCAAAATAGCCGCTGTGTTTAATTTAATGGGTATATTGTCAATCTGTCAGAAAAGGGAATGTATATCCCATAGTTAGTAATGTAAACCATAAAACAGAGTATAAAAACATCTCAGTGGGTTAAATAAATTGACCCAAGACAGCATAAATTTTGCTTAAAGCATTCATCTAGCATTAATCTGACATTCACAATGAAATTGCATGCTGCTCATAAACCACTCAAGCTGCTTAAGAAATCAGCAAAGTCTCCCAAGTGGATTATAAATTTGTAATCACTCTTGGACCATGTCAAATCCCATAGAATGTCTTCACTTCCTTTCATATTTTCTAGTGCTCATATACATTGTGAGAAGGGATTTGATCTGTTTTGGACAAAGACAATAAACTGCCTCTCTGAAAGACAGTCAGTTAGCCAAAACAATGAAGTAAAATGAAAGGGGCACCTTTCATAGAAAGATCTTAGAAGCACTCTGTAAATAATCACTATTACAGTGCAGAAGTATTTCCAAGATGACTGCAATCACCCATTGCCATATCCATTTTCTAGGCAGTGGAAGTGCAGAACAGTTCTCAGTGACTTTCAGGCCTCCAGGTGTAACTTGGACTAGATCCTGTGGTTGCTTTCTTAGCTCATCAAAGTATTGTGCTAAGACTGACTCCCAGACAACTTCTAAATACTGAGGGAGGAAAGGATCAATTTCTCTGCTAGTTAAAATTGTTCCCTGCACAGGTAGGATATTCAGAGAAAATGGGTCACCTTTGCAGACACACGTAAGAGACCTGATCTGAACCAAGGCAAAGCAGTGCTGCTGAAATAAGAACTGGAATCATTGCTGCAGAAAACAAAGCTTAATCATAACATGTTTGACTTAAATCCAGACAAGTTCTGTGTTCACAATTCAAACATGTATTTAAATTCCAAATGAAGAACTTAATGAGTAGCTGAGAAACAGACACACAGACTCACTCAAGCTACATTCTGCAAATATTGTATGCAGAAATATGAAGTCTCCTGAAATACATAACTGGATGTATTTCATGTGTTATAAATTATATTAATTAGGTAGGTATAGCAAACACATTCCATCACCTAGAATTCACTAAGTAAAAGAACCATTTTTACACAGATAGAATATTTTAATGCAAAAAAATTAATTACCTGTCAGCTTCTTGAAGAATTTAGGAAAGAATCCAAACCAATGTATTTTATTTCTTTTGTTTGAGTTACTATGACTTCTTAATGCCCAATGACTGTTGCGGTGCATTGCCATAAATGACGTTCTGCCTTTTGATCTGGGTCTCAACACATCTCAAAGCCTTCTGTATTATATGAAGTTTGTGTTTTATGCCTGTACTGTGTATAAAATATTTCCTAAGAGAAGACATTTTCTCTGACACATGTAGATGTTTCCATAGTTTTGACAGTTTTCTGTGTCTACAGATTTCATATTCTGTATTTACCAACTATAATTTGGATAGAGAACTGAAGTAAGAACAATTATGGAAATACCTTAAACTTCAGTTTCACAGTTTATTGACCAGAAAACTGACTGACAATGAAACAGAAATATGGCAATATAGTCAAAATAACTAGAACTTCCAAGACATGTGCAGGCAGGTATAAGTAAAATAACTGAATAGATTCTTCTATGTCATATAGTATCAAGGATGTTTTGAATTTTACTCATTCTCTTCCTGTTGTGAGATAGCTTCCCTTTTTTCAAGATGAGAAAATGGAAGTAAGTGGGAAAATTACAGAACACTAATTCTTGTGGAAAAATATCATATTCACTTTTGCCACCTAATGAACGTGCAACAGCTCACCAAAACCAATAAATATGTAAAGAGCAAATACGATATGAGCAAGAGGCAGGCTGAGACAGAGTGATGATACATTTGTACTGTCTCATTCTCCCAGTGAAAAGGATGAATAGATACTTTGGAACAGCAAGAGAAATAATTGCTGCTGCACATAATATATGTCTCTAAAATGAAAAAAAAAATCACATATGGTAGGTGTTCTAGAAAGAGGAAGGCAAAATACTAGTTTGTTAAAACATTATATGATTTCATTAATTTTAAGATAGATTGAAATTTTTATCTATCTATATCTATCTATCTATCTATCTATAAATCTCAATAAACCATCCTCTTAGGATTTGTCTACTCAGAGAGTTGCACAGGCAGGAAGGCAATAGGAAGAGAAAGTATTTTAAAAGTCAATAACAATATGCCTATCTCTGCTTGAAAGTTACAGCAGCATCTTGAATATCACCTAACTAACCTTAAGGCAAATGTGTTCAGACAAGATAAAACTGTTTATGCATCTAGAGGAGATACCAGCAAGTTTTAGAAGTGGCCCTAATCAATGCCAGAGGATGCCAGATCCATATTTTTCTTGATGCAATTTAGGCAGATGGTCTGACTCTTGTTAGTTTGCACTATAGTTTTATTATTTTATATTATCAGAAAGGGCAATGGAACATCCAGACTTTTGAACTGAGCCCACATAATTACAGGTCACGTGTGTTTGTTTTAACTATGTAAATGTTTCCTGGTTTGGGGTTTTTTTCTCTTTCTTTTTTTGCAAAATGAACTAGGATCTTATTACCTTACTGTAATTTAAATGCTGCTGGACCGTAAGCAAGCAGACTGAATAGCTGATACTGTTACTAAAGATAACTTCAGTGTGTGATAAATGCCAGACAGGCTTCAGAAATACTTGCCAGATGCCCAGTCCCACAAGTGGAGAATCAATCTTTTCACGGTGTTTTTGAGCTGTACCTAAATGCATAGTTTTAAAGAGTAGGCAGACCTGCTCACAAGATATTTAAGACCACAATACAAGCACAGCTGAAATTGTTCTGCGTAAGAACTTGAAACAAATGGAAGGTGCCAGATTGAAAATTGTAAGACTGAAGATTATCTGTAGTGCAGTTATTGCAGAAACAGCAATGTGAGTTTTCATGTGCTCCACTGTTAAGGCTGAAAAGCTCTTTTCCCATGTTTACAATTCTCTGACCCTTGAAAATTCTACAAGAGAAGCAATCAGGACAGTGGATTTCATGACCTCAGTATGTGTCTGAAGGAAACAAGGCAAACATCCAGCCTGATTGTATATTGTGTATCAGACACAGTCATTAGCTGGAATGATTGCTCAGCATTCTTTGGGATCTCATTTTGAAACACTGATGTACTGATGCAAGATTCTTTTGTCCTTATGCTGAGTTCTTAAACCAAGGTTTCACAATTCTTTTTTTTGCTGGGGACAATTCTCATTTCATACTATTTTACATAAAATCTTCTCCCTTTGTAGCTGAAAACACTGTTTAGGCAATATGGTTAGATTGTGTACACAATATGGTTATAATTGCAGGCAATTTACCTCAGGGAACCAAAAGGTTCAGGGATCACCCTGACCCCACCCAGAAGGTTTTGATCACCCAGTCTCACCCAGGACCTCCACTCACACCATCTGCTCACTGGCCTGGGAGCCCCAGTTAGGACTCAGAAATGGGTTTCAGTTTCCATAATGCTGGGAATTCTTCCACTCCTGATTGTCTCTCCATTTCTGTCTCCTGCTGTCATGGACCCGGGTTGCTGTTGTAGATTTGTCTCCTGACTGGATTTTTGGGTGGACCCCAGATGTGACTTGTTACCTTGTTTTGTCCAAGGGTGAGTTGCTGTCAGCAGAACCCATCACTGCCACCAACCTCCTCACATTCAGATACTGTGTCCTGCTTGGTGAGGGCACTGCCTGTGCTTTCATCACCTTTGGCTCCTTATTTCTCTTCAGTCATGGAGTAACCCTGCTCTTGTCCCTCCCTGACCATTTCTTTGTGGCTTATTAATGGTGCATAGGACAAAATCTGTGAGCCATAGACCCAATCCATACTGTGCTCCTGGCCTTAGTGTGAAAACATGGATTGAAGTCGAGTTTTCATCATTACAAGATTTGTCTGTGTACAAATTTTCAAGTATATATGACAACAGTTCCTTAAAGGTTACTCACCTTGCTTTGGATCTCTTGAGCCTTGAATGCTGGTTTACTCTCCATACTGTCATGTATGTTCTGCAGTTCAAACCAAAACCACGTTATTTCATTTCAGAAACAAATTTTCAACTACTCAGCAAAAGATATTAGGTATTTATCAAAACTAACACTTGAATATTCATCAGGTTTTTTTTGGAGAGTAACAAATACACAGGGGACATATTTTGGAATTGTAATATACACAAAAACTTGCTATGTACACCCAGCCTAGTGGGAATACAACCATACAAAGGTATATTGACTAAATATACCACATGACCAAATACTGACTAAAATAATGCTAAGAAGTAACAGTGATTCTTTCTTTGACTATGAAATACTACGTACATATATATACATGAATATGACAAACTAGGATGTCAAAACACACCTCCTGAAGTTATTAAATAGTGGTAGAATTCTGCTGATGCTTATTAATTTAATGATGTTAGCTATAGATACTGATGTGAAACTGTCTGGTATCACGGGGATGAACACAGTTAATAGAATATGCAGCACTGATGCTGAAATGAATATATTACATACATAGCTTGGTGACATAACTGTGAACTGGGAAGCAACCAAAGCAAGGATTCAGTACGAACAGTATTCCCTCAGCTTGGCTGCTCTGTGGCATCAAAATTAAAGGAAAAATAATATGTGGATATAGAGAAATATTGCCAGTTTGGAGATTTGTTGGAGCAGTTTCACAGAAAGGTGACTTGTCTCAAAATTAGGAAAATAATAAAGCAGCACCAGAAGTATAAGAAAAGGGGGTTATGCATTATGCATACAAAGAGGCAAATGTTGGTATAGGGATGTGAAATGACACTATAGCTATAAATCATAGCACATGATTCTTAAGTCCAAATAAATATAATTTTTTCAAATACTCTTAAGATATCTTTAAATACTCCAGTCATTTTTCATCTTCCTACTGGGGAATTTTTCAGCATGTATTTTGCACCATACCTCTCTCTTTTCAGGCTTGATTGTTGCACACCTGAACTGGTTAGTATTTGCTTTCAGGAGCAGATCCTAAAATTAAAACAATTATCTTAAAGAGTGTTGTACATTTAAATTCTCTAAGAATAATTTTATGTCTCAAAATTTTGTAGACCCCAACCAATATATTCACAGAATGACAGAATTGCTTGAGTTGGAAGGGCCCTTAAAGATCATCTCATTCCAGAGCCTCTGCCATAGGCAGGGACACCTCCCACTAGACCAGGCTGCTCAGATTTCCATCCCACCTGGCCCTAAACACTTCTGGGGATGAGGCATCCACAACTTTTCTAAGCATCCTGTGTGAGTGCCTCACCATCCTCACAGTTAAGAATTTCTTCCTAATATCTAATCAAAACCTACCCTCCTTCAGTTTGAAGCCATCCCTCCTCGTTCTGTCACTACCTGCTCTTGTAAAAAATCCTTCTCCATCCTTCTTGTGGGCTCTCTTCTGGTACTGGAAAACTACAGTTAGGTCACCCTGAAGCCTTCTCTTGTCCAGGCTGACCAATCCAAATTCTCTCAGCCTTTCCTCATAGGAGAAGTGCTCCATCCCTCTTGGTGGCCTCCTCTGGACTTGCTCCNCCCAGAGCTGGATGCAGCACTGCAGGTGAGGTCTGCCCAGAGCAGGGCAGAGGGGCAGAATCCCCTCCCTCCCCTGCTGGCAAGGTGCCTTGGGTGATCTCAGGACAGGGAGGTTTCTGGGCTGTGGGTGCCCATGGCAGGGCCGTGTCCAGCCCCTCACCCACAGCACCCCCAAGTCCTTCTCAGGGCTGCTCTGGATCTGTTCATCCCCAGCCTGTGTTGACACTGGGAGCTGCCCTGACCCAGGTGCAGCATCAGCACTTGGTCTTGTTACAGCTCATGAGATTCCCACGGGCCACTTCTGGAGCTTGTCCAGGCCCCTCTGGATGGAGTCCTGTCCCTCAGGTGTGTCAACTGCACCACCCAGCTTGGTGTCATTAGGAAACGTGCTGAGGGTGCCCTCAATCCCTTCATCTGTGTCATTAATGAAGATGTGACACAACACTGGTCCCAAGATGGATTCCAAAAGCTAGACTTAGTATTTAGATAAATTTTCACTTCTGATTAAAGACCTGAAGTAAGCAAGTATTGATTTTCTACACAGGCCTGCCCATATGAAACATGTTGCTTGTCCAAACAGCAGCTTAAAAGTGTCATAATTATCCAGGGCACATCAGTACCATTGGCAGTAACTGTTTCCAGCTGACAAACAATGGCTTTGGTTTTGAGTTACATTAGAGAATTATGATCAAGGGATCACTGCACCGGGGGTGCACACAATAGGCACACCCCTGGCATTAATGGCCCAGTCATTATATAGGGAAGTACAGGCAACCACATTTCTAGTTTTTGGATATTAATTTTGGTTGTAAACCAAATCTCTAATCAAAACTGTGAAACAAAGTCTAGATTTTCTAATGGCTTTCTGGGCAGCAGCTGATAACATCAGTGTTTCTATAACTGTCTCGAGTGTGGCTTCCAGTGTTCTCATTCCTCACAGATGCAGTTCTTACAGTTACAGCTTCTGCAAAAATGCTGTGAAACAAATGGCATTTTTCATACAATTTTCTGCTAGGACCCACCATATCTGCTTGCTTAGCAAACAGTCTAGGGAATTGACCTTTGTGAATGCTTTGGATGCCTTTAATAACATTCCAGAAGTGACAAAAACTGCTGTTATTGCAGTTATAATTTCTGTAGTGGTTTATCTTTGTTTCTTGTATTAATGCATTTTCTTTACTGAAGAATGTGGCTGGTTGTTAAGTGATTTTACAGTTGTCATAGATTTTTGATGGTATAGGCACTGTGATATTTAGCTTTTCTAGAAAGTTTTTAACATGCAAATAAGCACACAGACAAATAGAAGTGCTTTCCCCACAATATGGAAACTATAAAAGGATAAAAAATAATGTTGTATTGTTTTATAATGAAATAGCAAGCATAGGTAATGTGATGGGCCAGCAAAAGGAATGCAAAATTTATCCCCCTAGAATCTGTCACACATTAAAGCTTTCACTAAAGTTCAGAAACAGAATCCAATGCCCCTTTCACATGGACATGAGAACAGCCCAGGACAGTAATGAATGGACTTGTACTGGCTAGTGAAAACCAGAATCAGGCATTTTCAGAATGGGGGTGGGAGTGTGATAATAAAAGGGAGTCACATGGCATACCTTTTATCAAGTTTATATTGTAATTTGATTGGATATTGTGACTGCAGCGTGGGAATGGGGAAAGAAAGTGGAAATGTATTTTTAATTAATTCCTTTCCAAGGAGAAGACAACAATCTGCTTTAACTATGAGCTACCTCATTGAACAAGATTCATGTCAAAGTTTGGCTCAAATCTGTTTGTATTTTCCAGGCCCTCCCTTCTCCTGCTGTCTTAACACACAGACCATGTACTCTGTTTCTTTACAAACCAGGATGACTTCACACTCTCTCTGTCTGCTGAAGGGAATGTATGAAGAATATGTAAGAGTATGAAGTCTGCACAAAAAAAAGTCAGAATCTGCCGATACTTTAAAAAAGTGAATAACGTGGTTATTTTTTAGTGACTACAGAAAAAACCCAAAAATATCAAACTTATTTTGTGATTTGACACCTTAATAAATAAGTGAATACTTTATAAATCTACATGTTCATGGGACTAGAAGAACCATTGTGAAGAAAAGAAAATTATCATGTTTCTGCTACTTTATATGACTGCTTGCAAAATTTCTCTTATGGTACTTACATAATGAGTAAAAGGTGGACAACTAGTAATAAAATAAAGTAAGTGGGAAAAGGGTGTTAAAACAGAGTAGAGGATACAAACTTCACGACTCTAGAGAAAAAGCCATGAGCTATTTAGTTGCAAAAGCAGATGTGTTTCAGATAAACTTCTAAGACTTGTGAAGATGAAACAATACAGAAGAACCAATTTAGAAGAAAGGAAAGGATGTAAGAAGAACAAAATACACTTACTTTTGCTTTTTGCATATTTTTTGTTTTGATTTCCTCTAGCTGCTTTCTTTCCTTTGGAGGCTTATAGATGCTTGGAGGAACCTATATTAAAAGACAAAAATCTCTAGGATATGAGATATAAAACATTCCAAGTGACACATTCTTGCAGGCAAAAAAAAGCTCATTCACTTATACCACAGAACAGCAGCAGTTTGTTTTTTTTTTTAAATATTGATTCTTTTCTATTAGTGCCACTCTAGGAGACAGGGACAGATTCCAATTAGTTGGAACTACCTAGATTTTCAGTTCTGTTCAATATAGCATAACCCCTGGTCAAAAGACCAGAAAGGAAGACAAATTTGGAACTAGTACCAGAAAGGCTAAAGTGATAATAAATCCTATAGGCCCTATCAAAGGGAGAAAAATGTTTCCAGAATGGGAACAGTTCTGTTTGGCATTTCATAAACTTCACTTTCAGATCAACAACAGGGCAGCTAAATAAAGTCAAGCTGTGGCACTGTGTGTGGTAGTAGGAACAAGTTACAGACTCCAAAGAAGTTCAGGGAAAGAAATCCTTTGAATACCAGGAACTTCATTGTAACTGAGGAGGTCTTTCAGCTGAAATGGTGGGGCCCTGAGAAGGAAGCTGGAGAAAAGCAGCAGATGTTCCATCGGTCTGGTCTTCCCAGACTTCAGTGTTTAAGCACTGCTGCAAGAAATACACTGGGCAAAAGGGGCCTTTGCTCTTGTTTACCATGGCTGTCCCAATGTCCTTGTAAGGGAAAACCACTGGAGGTGTGGATTAAATGTCTGGGAGGTAAAAGACTCAGAGGGTCCCTCTAGCATTAGTCAAAGATCTGGGAAAGCAATCACATGTCAGCTAAAATGACCAGGACGTGACTGGCTGTCAACTGGATCAGCAGGACACTAGGGACTTCAGGTTGATTTCTGTATTTGCTTGAGCAATAAATTTATCCCAGAGTAAGCCCTGAAAAAAGACTGGATGTCTTCTTCCTGTGTGGGTGAGATAGTCTGACAGTTTACTGGACATCTGCCTAAATATTTATCTTGCTAAAAATCTGCTAGATCAATTAGAAGTTACAGACTTAACACAAGAATTAATGGGGAAAATGGGGAAAATATATATTCTCTCTTGTACTGGAGGTCAGGGACCATAGGAACCCCATCTAGCTTTATTGGACTATATAATTACAGAATCACTAGGTTGAAAGAGACCTTTGAGATAATAGAGTCCAACCCATGCCCCAACACCTCAACTAAACCATGGCACCGAGTGCCACATCCAGTATTTTTTTAAACACATCCAGGGATGGTGACTCCACCACCTCCCCAGGCAGACCATTCCAGTACTTTATCACCCATTCTGTAAAAATTTTTTTCCTAATATCCAACCTATATTTCTCTTGGTGCAGCTTAAGCCTGTGTCCTCTTTGTGTTGTCAGTTGCTGCCTGGAGAAAGAGACCAACCCCCACGTGGCTACAACCACCTTTCAGGGAGTTCTACAGAGTGATAAGGCCACCTCTGAGTCTCCTTTTCTCCAGGATAAACAACCCCAGCTCCCTCAGCCGTTCCTCACAGGGTTTGTGTTCCCAGCTCCTCACCAGCCTCGTGGCCTCCTCTGGACGTGCTCAAGTGTCTCAACGTCCTTCCTAAACTGAGGGGCCAGAGCTGGACACAGCGCTCAGGGTGTGGCCTCACCAGTGCCAAGTACAGGGGAAGATTGACCTCCCTGCTCCTGCTGACCACACCAATCCTGATACAGGCCAGGATGGTATTGGCCCTCTTGGCTCATGTTCAGCTGTCACCAGCACCCCCAGGTCCCTTTCCTCCTGGGCACTGTTCAACCATACCGTCCCCAGCCTATAATGTTGCAGGGGGTTATTGTGGCCAAAGTGCAGGACTCAGCACCTGGCCTCATTAAACATCATTTTATTGGACTCTGCCCATCCATCCAACTGTTCCAGGTCTCTCTGCAGAGCCCTCCTCCCTTTCAACAGATCGACACACACTCCCAGCTTAGTGTCGTCCGCAAATTTTCTAATGAAAGACTCAATACCCTCATCCATGTCATCAGTAAAAATATTGAACAGGACTGGCCCCAGTACAGACACCTGAGGGACACCACTGGTGACAGCTGGATGCAGCACCATTCACCACCACTCTCTGGGCCCGGCCATCCAGCCAGTTCTTAACCCAGCACAGAGTGCTCCTGTCCAAGCCATGGGCTGCCAGCTTTTCCAGGAGTGTGCTGTGGGAGACAGTGTCAAAGGCCTTGCTGAAGTCCAGGTACACAACATCCACAGCCCTCCCTGCATCCACCAGGCAGGTCAGCTGATCATAAAAAGAGACCATGTTGGTCAAACACGACCTACCCCTCCTAAACCCCTGCTGGCTGGGTCTGATACCCTGGCCATCCTGTAAGTGCTGCGTGATGACGCCCAATATAAAGTGCTCCATTACCTTACCAGGTACTGGAGTCAGGCTAACTGGCCTATAATTACCAGGATCCTCCTTCCCACCCTTTTTGTGAACAGAATTCACATTGCAAGCTCATCTGCCAGCTCCCTCTTCACCCTGGCATGGATCCCACCTGGGCCCACAGATTTATAAACATCCAAGCAGCTCAGCAGTTTTCTGACTGCCTCCTCCTGGATTACAGGGGGACCATTCTGCTCCCTGGCACCATCTCTCAACCCAGAAGTACACTTTAAAAAAATCATGAATCTGATGGACTTTACACTGCCTTTGCTATGTGACATCCTTATCTACAGGTAAAACAAATGCACAAACAGAACAAGCTAGAAATTAAATGTACTGGTGACACTGCTCAAGCATTTTTGTGAGCTCTTAAAGTGAAGCAGCAATGAAAGTATTTCTCAGAAGTATCTAAGAATTTCTATTATGCTTTTATACATGGAGAGATGAAAGCCTGGAGGATTTGCAAAGGGTTCCACAGGCAGTGAGTATCAGTTTATTTCACTCTTCTTCCTACTCATGTGCTTTACCTGCAAACTGCACTCATCTGCTAGAGTAAGCTGAAAATCTCTTCTCAGAAAGTGCCATGCTTATTCCAAGTAATTGAAGGAGAAAACTTTTCCATCAGCTAATTCAAAAACATTCCTTGCCTTGTGATTTTAGTCATCCCATGGGAATGGGTACCAAGCAGATAGACAGACAGACAGACAATATGGCAATTACCCAATTTTTGGAAGAGGATAAGAAGTCACTATAAATAAATTGTAAATTACAGCAACAGAGAGATCAAGAGAGGCCAAACTGTACCTACTTAATCCAAATGTGAAAAAGGGGTTGGGAATAAGAGACACCAACTTTGCTTTCCCTCCCCAGGCAGTGGTTAGCCTCACATAGCCTGTGTGACATCCTTTAACCAGAGGATTATTTAGGGAGTAGGTACCACAAGAAACTTAAGGAATAAAAAAAATTAATAATCACTTCGAAGTTTGGTACTCATTACTCTTGTATTTTTTAAAGTTACTGTCATAAGATGGACAAGGGAAAGCTCATGCAATGCTATTGTATTATGAATTTCTATTTTTATAGATAAGATCACAAATATATTGGTAGGTCTGTATATTTGCAAACAAAATCCTCTGTACTGGCTAAATAATTTCACCCATTGAATTATTTTAAACAATCAGCAACTTCACTCATGAAACACAGCTGAAATAATAGGAAAAAAAATCTAAAAATACATTAAATTTGGCTGAATGGTGTTACAATAACATCCCAGTGCAGCCTTTTTTTTTTAAGATGTATCTCTGGTTTACAGAAAAATTAAAAATAAAATGATTGCATAATCTTATTATTTTAGTATAGTGCTGATATTAAAAGAATGGATTTTGTAACTCTAGGCCAGGATATCCAAGAAAGTTGAACGTGTCTAAATAATTTTGCGTGTTATCAGGTTTATGCACCTGTCTCCATTTGTTTCCTTTGCAAACCTCAAGGTAAAGCACTCATTTTTCCATATAGAATTGTATTTATGAATGTGTGCATGCATATGGGCATGCTTGTGTCTGCATCCACAGGCATGTGTGCCAAGGCCAGTGGAGACACAAATTTATAACCTTTAGACCAAATATTTGGAGGGAATTGTTTTATTATTAAATCTCAACATTAAAATGCTTTTCCTTTTCACTTAGTGTCCCCCCTTTTTGATGAACGTTTAAGGTGATGAATGATTATCCTAAGCTTCTATGCTCAGGTTACTCCAAGGCCAGTTACTTTCCAAGGCCAATGGGGAATCCCATCTCATTATAGGTCACTAAGACAACCACCCTGCCTTCTGCAATAACCCACAGCCCAGCCCTCCCCTGGGAAGGGAAGGGTGTGTGTGCTCTGCACACAGGACAGCAGTGCCATCCCAGCTCCTGACCCAATGTATGTGGTGCATCTCATTTTACTTGCAAAGAAATGCCTGGAATAAAATAACGCTAGAAAGCAATACCTAAAATAACAATCCTCAAAATCAGAATGAACTAATTGCACCACAGGGTTGCAAAAACCTATTGCTCAAATTCCAGATGCCTCCACATAGTGCTGTACAGCTGTTCCAATGTGGAGCAGTGACTGTGGGTAGTGACTACAATAGTCCCTGCTGAAAAACCATGTGACAAGTTCTTTGACACATTTATGAACCATGAGTTAAAAAGGGGTATCTCATAAAATGAACACTTTTGTGAGAAAATGGATGAGACCATTTCTGCAGCAGATTATGGGATGTAACGTGGAAGAGCTTTATTTCTTTGTGTTCCTCTGAATTACAGACAACCCTCCACCATACAGGAGCCACACCTATGGCTGGCTCTCACCTTACTGACCCTGTCCTGCCCTGTGAGCTGTGTTTTCAGTCTCTGTTTATTTCAGGATGTAAATTGGTGATACTGGTAACCATGTGGCAAAGTACAGTGAATCTTAATTTGCTGAGAGAGGTACAGAAATGAGTAGAAGGTATGTCACTACTACACTAATGGCTTTAGATCCACACAAGCTTTAAATTTTCAAACCTGGCCAGAATGTAAACCAAATTTAGTATAATCCAAACAACACAGACTAACTTCACTAAATGCATCTGCATTAAAGCAAATTTATTCTAAGAGGGACTGCACAGCATAAAGTTCTAAAATGACAGCAACATGACTCATTCCTATACTGATTAAGTAGTTATTAAATGCAGTTTTTCAGAGCCTGGTATTAAGCTGTTTCAATGTAAAATCCCATTAACTGTATAACACACTACCATTAAATTGCTCTGCCATCCTAAGATGTAAATGGTTTCTAAGAGCATTCAACACATGTATTATTTAAAACCTGAAGTACTAATACAAGGTGGCAGATAATGCCCAAATCTATGACTTCTAAGCCCACTTCTGCATTTAAATACAGATGATTTTGCAGTCTTTATTAAGTTAGTCATAGTGGCTTGATCCCAGGTCCTGTTTGCTTTACACCAGTGAGATAACATCAGCTGTGGGTCTCTGATTTGTACCAGTGTAACTAAATCACAAGCTGAGATAATAAGTAAAATAACTTAGCATTTCAAAGACAAATCTAGTCTAATGAATTTAAACTGAAAGCCCTAATTTTAGAGATTAAGCATTAAGACAAATAAAAATAAAACTACACATTCAAGGAGGAGCTGCAAACCTAGAGTCCATATAATTTCCAGTGGAACTGCTTCTCCACTTATTTTAATGAGAACTCATTTACAAAAAAATTGAATTTTTGAAACATTTTCATTTGATTTTTCTTTTTTTTTTTACCTCCTTCTGCACATTACCCAAAGCAAACATCTTACAAAGCCAAGAGCAATCAGAAACATTCATATCAATGCTGTCATCAATTCATACTCATTTTGTAGTTCTACTTCTGAAAGGCAAAGAAGGACTGCAGGAACCAAACTTTTCCCTTTTCTCTGGCTGGCTTATAAATCACTTACAGAACACTCACTGAAATGAAAATAATTAGTTTGTTGTTTTTTTAAGAAATCTGACCTTTAATACATAGATAATTGCCAAAGTCTTTTTCAATCTGTCAAAGGTTGTAGATTTTCTATAATTGCTTTAAAGAGATTATTAACTACCCTACCAAGATTTTGTGCACAAGCATACAAAAAATTTAGTGTCTTTCAAAAAATAAACCAACTTACAGGTTGTCTTTTTGGCAGTACTGGCAGAGCTGCTGGTGAAGGTGGAGGAATGGCACGTGGCTTGGGTACAGTCAAATTAAATTCCTTTGGCTGAGTGACTCTTGAAGTCTTGACAGTGGTGGTATGACTGCTCAATTTATCTGTAAGCTTTTCAATCAGTTGCTGCACTTTTGGCTGCCACCTTCAAATAAACCCAGATTTTTCCAATTTTATTTTGTTTTTCATTTTCATACAAACAGTATATGAGGTTGGGATTGGTGCAAGTTCTGTTATGCTTTCTGCCATTCAATTTTAATAAAACTGACAAATGAACCTGTACTCAGGATTTAGCTACACTGTATTATTTCACCTCTTGATAGATGCTATCTACCCAGATTACTAGTGGTGAAAAAGCCACAGTTGGTATGGAATAAGCAACTACCTGGCCAGTGGATTTTGTGGCAGGACCGGATTAGGAGTCAGAAAAGCAGCTGTCAAAGGCTAATTACACACTTAACATACTTAGATGAAGAGACTATGAACAGTGGTCTCAATGTTGCCATGTACCAACAGAGCACATGCAGATCAATCTTAAAGCACAGGCAGTTCTAATAGAAAAAATACAAAGGTCCAAGGAGCTTGGTGAATTATCAAATGAACCCTCAGTGAGCACTGGGGGAGCCAAGAAGATTTTGATTTCTTTGTCTTTGGGCTTGTATCAAGGTTCAGACTTCTTCTAAGGATTGACAGGAAGATGCATATCAAAAGTAAAACACAAACAGGGTATCACAGTCTAGTTACAGTGACAGCTTCATGCCAGTTATTATTCTTCTATATATGTTATATCCTTCTATATTACACATGCAATGGAGCTTTCCCAGAACTTAAAAAGCAGATGACAGTGCAAACTTACAGTAGTTGTTTATATGACTGTTACCTTAGGTAGTACTGTCATTACAGGGTGAGGCTTGCAAGTAATGAAGCTCCACTAAAATAAATAAGACTCTTTATATTCACCTCACTGATAATCAGAAAAAGGAACACAAAGACACATTTAAAACAATTTCAGCTACTGAACTGACTAAATTCATCACTGCATCCTCAGACCCCGAAGGATGTTTCAAACCCAGTAACCAAATCTGGTCTTTAACATTCTTGTATAACTTACATTTGCCACTTCCAGGCAAAATGTGGGTTCATTACACTGAGTGTAACTGATTGTGAAGGACAGCTCCAATAAACTTGGTGCTAATGAAACAAGCAGTGGCCTAAGCCTCAGCCTGCATGAAAGAATATGTGCAAGAACTGTGTGGGTATGGATGTATATCTCCATATCTCTCTGTCTGTATTTTTATACTATTCCAACCATTTTTTTATAAATAGAATCACTACAATGGAATATTTTCAGTCAAATACTAACTTCAGATATGTGGTCCCTGTAGAGCTCAGCGGAATTCAAAGTAGTGCAAGCCAAATCTCTGTTACATATTTGCTAAAGTGCTAATAAGCTACACAGTGTGAAAGGATTAATTCTAGGGACTTTGATATGACAGAACCAGATTCAAAACTCCTTTTCACCTGATAGAATTTGTAGCATGTTTTTGTCTGACATTGTTTGCCATCATCTGGGTTAATCTACAGTGCATTGAGAAGGATGTGTGACTGCAGCCACATTGGTGTAATTTATCTGTTCTGGGTAAAACTGAGAGTAAAAAGTGACCCAGTAGGCTGCAGAGCTATTACTTCTCCACATCAAAATGTTCCATTTTGGCAAGGGTACAGTTACTACCATATCACCACCAAACCAATGAGCGGATGCACCTCAGAGCATTTAAGCTGTTAAGTAGTGCTGTAACTGTGTAAATAAATAATAACTTCTGAAGAATTGCTTATATGCTTATCTGATTTGCTCAGAAGGGATTTTATGACCATCAGTATAAACAAATCCGTGCATAAAGCCAAAATCAGGGAAGTCAAACATTTTTTCAAATACTTAATGTCATACAGATGTTGAAGTGACCGATGAGGCATGACTCTATGGATAATTTGAACCTTCTATTTTACATTTTTTCAGAGTACGATGTTTTATCTATTCAGGGGCATCAGGGAGCAAATGTTCAACAGCTGTGAAAGGACTTTTCTGGGAGACAACCTTGCCTCTAGGAAAGTAAAAGGGATTGCTAAAGACTTGTGTAGGCAAGAAGGGTTCTGAGTGACTTCAATAGGAGAAACACTTTAACAGAAATGTCAGCTTTCAGGGGAAGCTTTCCCCAGCTTTTAAAGTTTGAGGTGGCCAGAGGCTACTTAAATACTACTTACCTTAGCAGTGGATCAATCCAGTTCTCTTTTACATACTCTGAATCATAGAAGTGACTCCATTCATCTTTTATCCATGTGTTCAGATACAAATCATTGAAGAAGAACCTAAGAAACTAATAATAAGTGGTTTATTTTAAATATGAATGTTGGAAACATGGTATATATAAGACTACAAAAAGAAAGTTGCTTTTTCTACAAACACCACTGAAGAATTTGCTTGTATTTGACCTTGTAATTACAAACATTGTAACAAATGATCAGTACCTTTAGCTTCTTATTAGCTGGTGGACAGTCCTGTGTCTTTTACATCTACTTTGTGAAACACTAATAGATACTAAATTTTTTTTGGTGGCAAAACAAAAAATAAACTAGAGGCTAAAACATAGAGATGTGTTGATTCATCTTTAATTTGCTTCAAACATTGTGAAGCAAAGGTTTTATTCAAAATTAGTTGCCGCTGGAATACACTGATTTTAGTATAATTTTACAATAGAGTTTCAAAGTGTAATATACCCAAGGTGGACTTCAGATTATCTATAACTAGAAGACCCATGAAGCCCAGAAATATGTCAGGTCTGGCACTGTACCTGAATGATTTAAATTCGTTTCAGATCCCTGGGAACTGGGCAGAGAGAATTGCTGAAAACTATAGTAAATGCTATACAATGTGGCTTTTTCTTTTATTGAAATATAATTATTGGCATCTTCCCATTAAAAGAAAAGACTGAAGTTTGGCACACTTATACATTGTAGGGGTCTACATGCTGGAGTAATAACAACTAACATTTGAACTTTTGTTTGCCACTCCAGTTCATCGGGAGGTCAAAAGCCTTTCTTTAAATCTTGAAGTATTCAAATGGCTTTCTGAAACACTCTTGAAAAATGGCATTCAGATTCAGCCTGTACCATTTACAGCAATATAAATTCCAAACTTGAACCTTAGCTCTTCTATTAAAATTCTTGGAAATGAAAGTACGAGCATGATGCTGAAATAATCCTAGTAAAAGAAAAAAGGTCCACTAAACAATTTTGACATTATGAGACATACTGGGAAGCAGAGCACTGTCACTTTGAGAAGCTTCAAATGGAGACTTGCAGAGCTTATTAGATTAGACTTGGCATCAGCCACGTCTTAAATTGTTTTACACAGAGCCATAGAGTTCTTTGTATTGAGTTTTTAGTTCTACGGAACTACCAAGGAGCTTCATAATTCAAATGTGGTGCCAGGCTCAAGGTGCCTCAGAACTTTGTGAATAATTCAGGTTTGACTCAAGGCGTTTGCTGCAGATATTCAACAGATCTAGAAAGCCTGCTACCTGGAATCTAGAGTCTTCATGTGACCATTTCCAAGGAATTAACCTTTAAATTTAGCTGTATTTTAATCTACTGTGCTTTTGGTAGTCAAAAGACTTGTCAGCACTGCAGGGCTACATGAATATTACCCCCTTTGATTTCCATTCTTCTAGAATTCTAGTCTAGAAACTTCTGCTGCTCCTTAAATATGCAAGTGTCAGCTCATCAACACATCATCCAAAAGAAGTTCTTTCATCCCTAAAAGCTTGATTATAAACTAAGCGCTAAATTGTGAATAAATTGGGGTTTTTGAGGCTTCCAGATTCTGTGGCATTTAATAAGCATACAGTGAAGGATGCATTTCATCCCATTGGTCTAGAAACTCATTCATTGTCCTTACAGAGGATCTTCCACTGTAGCACATGCATATGGGATTAAATTTGTCACCTAGCAGTAACTTCTACTTCTGCAATGTGTAAATACAATGTCAAAATGTTGCAGCAGCCCTCTTGTTAGAGGATAGAAATGAGCCAAGACACAGACTACTGGTTTATCACAGCACGGAAAGGGTGCTGGTTATTCCTCTTAAGAGTTCAGCCATCCTGACTCCAACCATTCACTGACACTGGCTGCAGCAAGCTTCTGCTGTAGGTTTCCCTTGCAGCCTCTCACTGCTGGTTATTTGCTGCTGAACTCTGGCTGCATGCATTAGTTTGCAGACTCTGACTGCAGGCTTTTACCTAGCTAGACAATGACTGCAGGTTCCAACAACAGGCTCTAACTGCAGACCCAGCAAATCTCTGTCCCCAGAATCCTCCTTCTTAAAAAATCCTCAAGTTCCCTCTTCCTCAAGGTTCTAGTTCCTTCATGATCCTCTTCCTACTAGCTGGCCCACTCCCTTTTATCAGGCTTATCTTTATTGGTTATAGCTGTTACTCATCAGGGGCGAGGCTGTATTGGGTAATTAACACAGCTATTACTTATCAGGGGTGAGGTCACCTGTATTCCCTTCTCCTGTATCAAAAGTCTAGAATGAATTCATACCTTCCACCAGAAAGGATGCATGGTGTAGACACTATTTCTACTGGTTGTTGTAACAAAATCGTACATCCAGTTATCTCAGCAGTTGATGTGATTACAGTGAACATATCCCCTACAACAGCACTGATCTTATGGGAAACCCTGACTATACATGAAGTTTATAAAACCCCATGTAAACAAGTGTGTATACAGGAATATTAATACAGTACTGATCTGCTTAAAATAAGACAGACCCTGAGGTTTGAGCTGGTTTCAAATTTCTAGGTATTCAGAGTGCTCACAGAAATAGAAATACTGCAGGTGGTGACTTTTAAATATTCCAGATTTTTTTTCACTAGCTTCCATTAAGTTGAACCCCTCCCTCTCTGTGTCCTCTTCTACAGCCTAGTCCATCCTCTGAGGCTTCAGTCAGTTGTCCACTACAGTGCCATGTGAAACCACTCCTCTGAATTGTTGCTTCAGCTCCCACTGACTCTGCCTCCTAAATATTTGCTGTAACTCTTTTTCACAAAGCAACTTGACTAACTCTTCAAGGCAGATGAAACTATAATAAAGGCACACAGTGATTTTTAACTGTCATATTTAACAGCTGGCTGTTACAGCTTGAGGCTTCCTACAGCAGCAGCACCAGTACTGTACTGGTTACTAACATTCCCCCTATATTGAAACAAATAGATAATTATGTGATTGAGAAATGCTATTATGTACTTCTGAGGTATAGAGAATGGTTAAGTGTGTAATCAGATATCAACACTGTGCAGTATAATTTTGTACAGTTTTAGTCACAGTCCCCACAGAAATGCTACAGTAAGGATATGCCACAATATGCATCATACTAAAGAATTCTTGGAACACAGCTCTGGAATGGTCATCCAGGCACTTCAGGGATTGCAAATGGCAATGCAGGATGACTGGACATAATTTCTGACCAGTGTGCCTGAACCAAAGTCCACAATCTTAGTTTTGATAATCCCTATCACAGATGGTGATAAGGCAACAGAAACTTTTGTGTTTTGTGAACTGAATTGCTAGGAAAAAATCCCTAACATTTCTGTTGTCTTTGGCCACATGTGACACAGGTGGAAAACCCAATACCAGCAGTCATTGCTTTTACAGCAGCAAAATGGGGCTTCTCCCAGATTTCTGTTTGGATGTTACCAGGCTCTGCCTCCTTAGCAAAGTCACTTGTAGTCATTTTAGTAACAGCATTATTCTGCTTACTTCTCTGTCTTGAACATTCCAAAACTTTCTCTATTCAGACAGCATGGTAATGAAGATCCATTTCCCTTCTGGAAGTGATGGAATTACACCAGCAATGAATTGTACCCGTGGTTGTATTTTAATGTATACTCTGGCTCTAGTAACACAAGTGTGTATAATTGAAGACTGTTTTGTAATGCATTTTTACAGGTGGGCTGAATTAATACCTTACTTTTGAGAATTTGAACTTAATATTCTTAACACACTTTTACACATTGGGATCACACAGGTTTCTAGAAAACAAATTTTAAAATGGGAAATTTCCTCATCTGGTATTATCTTTACATCCGTGTAGGCATTTGCAGAGTTGAAATGCTTACATTCACAATATAAGCTTTTGAGTTAAGGAAGTAACTGCAGGAAACAGCATGTCCTGTTTCTCCATACAGATCAGCCACTGCCTGAAAACATTACTGACCCAGCTTGGACTGGTTTTACCTGACATCCACCATGAGGTTGATCATGCCCTGCTATTCCTACCTCATCTTAAATTCTATAACAATGCCCAGTTCTCATGTTGTGATATTCCTTTGATGATCTCAGAAGTTCTTTAGAACTGCTTTTAGAAGCAATCAGAACATGAAACAGAATAAACAGGTTCTTAACTGCTAGAAAGAAAACAATATGTATTTTGTATTTTTACAAGACAATTCAGAAATTACAAAGCTGTTTACTTCAACTTTTTATTTCAACAGTGTATTTCTCTAACACACAAACCCTTAAATTTTAAAGTAAATATAGAAGAATAGCATGTAGAATAATAGAATACAAAATAGATTTGAGCCAGCAATGCATGGCTAATATCTTAAAAGGATAATCACACTAAAGTTACAAGAATGGTTTTTATCCTATGGTTCTGTAATTATATCACCATAAAAAAAAATTGCATGTATTCTTAATATTACCAAATGAGAGCTTGTGATTTTCTGTTCAATCAGGTGAACATGTGTGAGGTAGCATTGTTATTCTGCCTAAATGAAAATATTTGAACATTCATCAAACATAGGGAAACACTGTGACTCTGAGTTGAATGGATTCCATCATGCAGGTCTTTAAGGGAAAGGTCTTAAATTTCCCATAGGTCAACATCATTCACCTGAAGACTATTCATTTGAGTGAGGTTTATCTGCATGATGAAGAAAATTCCACTCAGCCTGTGATGTGCTAAATTTATTTTTTAATTAAAGTAAATCTGTCCTATGTAAATATATGTGAATATTTTTTCGGTGTCTTTACTGAACTGAGAGACAATAGTTATCAGGCAAAATCTGGAGGTCAGCATCCTGAAGGAGGATCCCAAATTTCTGATAACTTTTGTTGCTAAGGCTGCAGATCTGCCTTCTGCTCTTTTGTCTCTGTTGCTGGGGGGACAAAATGCTGCTTCTAAATCCTCTGCTGCAGGTGCATTAATTTAATCTAGCATCACTTTGGAGACAAAGAAACTGTTCTAATGGAACAGAAGAAAAACTAGGTACCATGGTGATGAGGATCTGGTAAGATACTTAAGCAAACCAAGTCACACCTGCTACAATGATAGCAGGTGCATGACTTTGGAATATGCAGCACTTCCCTATCAGAAAAGAGTAATTCCAGACAAGGAAGGAGGCATTATCTAAACCAGAACATCAGGGCACTGATGCTTAAGCCATATGAAGCTAGATGAATGGAATCAACAAGAGATAATTGGCATGATGTGGGAAAATTGTGTTGCTAGCTGAATGGCTCGAGATGCATCCAATCCAGTAGCTCGTGTCTAAGATGTTTACAAAAGAAGGGGCTGGGAGGGCGTTTTAGACAGAGTGATTTGTCTGTCTACCAGATTATGATAATTCTTCCAGCCACTCCTCTGTTCTTTCTAACTGTTAATGAAATATATAATTTTTGTCTCTGAATGGAATTAATAATAAGCATTCCATAGTAAGTCCATCTAAAACCAGACAACTTAACCCACTCTGTCCCTACATATTGCAAAGCAACTCTACTCATTAAAGAGACACTGGCATCCACATGAACATTCAAAGTAATCACTATAAGGATAAACCTTAGCCTTTTGAGTATTAATTATTAAAATTTGCCTATCCCTTTAATTCCATCTTTGTTATTCAAACAGCGTGTTTGGACTATGCTTTGAAACATCTGGATAATCAAAGGTTGCAGATGCTGTGTCACCAGTGATTTAATTTTTGGCCCATTTTCCTGAGAAAACAGGGCTTATGAGAAAGCACTGCTGCTCAGTTTATCCCCTGGCTCCACCGTGCAACATAGCTTTTAAGATAATTAGCACTTTCATTTTGAAAGAGAAGCAGAAGATAATTATATTTCTACAGTTAAAATGAAAACCAGCAAACAAATAGTGGAGCAACCCCCAAATTCATTACTCCAGAATTTTGTTGTCCCACTTTTTATTTGGCAGCACTGGTTTAGTCAGTTGCATGTTGTACTGGGGCAATTGGTATATGCATAACTCCAAGCCAGGCAGTGTTTTTTGGGAAGGAGAAAAAGTGATAGAAGCACAATAGGCTTGATAATGAAAGAGGCAGTGGATTGTTCAGGGGAAAGAAGAACACTAAACATCAGGAACTGCAAGTTTCAATAGATTCATTGCATATGGAAAAAACATCTCCTGTCAAAGAAAGTCAAAGAAAGAATGTGGGCAGAGGCAAGAGTGAGCATGCAACTTAGAGGGACAACTGTAAATGACATAAACTGTAAATTATGTGATTATTTGACCCTCTCAGATTATATAGAATAGATTTTAAATTGATTTTTGACTGAATATAAGAATCACCCTGTAAGTAAAGAATTGAAAGTTTTTTGATAACAAAATGCTAATTTAATTTCTGAATTTTAACAGAAGAGAATAGTAATTTCTCCATTTAATTTATTCTCAAAGTTGAGAAAAGTCATCTGATTAATCACATACAATGAACAGATAATTATTTTTTAAAATGTCTTGTGCTTTGATTACCTGTTGCATTTTTGCAGTGTCCAAGGATTTCACAATTCTGCTGAAGCGCTGAAGACCAATCTCTTCTAGTTGAAAAGTAGCTAGATAACAGATAACTATCAAAAGATACATACATTTAAAATACAGCAGGCAATTCTAATAAACCTATACCCTATACTACCTATACCCTGGGATTTAGACTGTTACCTTAATTTTAAATAGTTTTGATAGTGAATTTTTCAACAAACTCTGGTTTTTATGTTTTCAGAGAGGATAGCTCTCTGTAACTCTTCTGTTACAAATTCATAGTTTATTGTACCTAACAACATTATAGATAACAAAAATTTGAACATAAAATTTAATATTTCTAGTATTTATTTTGCTTTTTTTTCCCCAAGTGACCATATTGCCTAAAATGTTGTAACCTTCATTTTCATTCTGGATTGGAATAAAATCAAGTTTTTATATTGTGACATTTCAAACCTGAATCTTGCACCCTCTATGGCAAGTTCACAGTTCAATGATCTTAGAGATCTGTTCCAACCTAAATGATTTATGATTCTATTCTATGATACAGGAAGAGGCACAGTCAGTACTGTGAAATTTTAGTAGACCTGTAAAGTTCATGGGCTCCTGTATCAGCTTTCATTTGTCCCCACTCACTTTGATCAATCAGGCTTCACTTACAGTGCAGTGTTTTAGCTGCCACCAAATTGTAATGGTAAAATCAGGAAATTCTGACCAATGTGCTGCAGCCAACTTAGTGTATCTTTAGTCTTCAATCTCGTGTGCTTTAGTACAGCAACGTATTTAATCAGTCTTAGCAGAATATACATTTATCTCCTACAAGCTTTATTAAATTCAAATCTGCTCACACATAGCAACAGCCTTTATAAGCAGCTTTGATCATTTAAGTGTCAATGCAGCTTGGCAAAGGGAATCACAAGCAGCTTAAAAAAATGTAAGCCAATGACCTTAGACTCTCAACTTGTTGATAAAGGAAAATTTTCTGTTCCTACCCTCTGCCTATGATTAATGGAGGCTTTTGAATGGACTGGTCCTGACAATCCAATAATAGCAACACTCAGCTTAAAGGTATAATTTATGTGCCCCAGACAATGAAAAACATGGCTCTGGAGAAATGGAGACAATGAAGCATTACCATTTAGAATAAACTCGATACACTAATTTCATCCTTGACAGTTTAGGCTCCCTTTTGTTTGTTGTTTTAGATTTCTGTACTTTTCCAGATTGTGACAGAAGTGACCAGAATTGTAATAAAAATTTAGTAGCTTTTAAAACATAAAATGTAGATATATTTATATTAGATGAGTTTCTTTGTATTTTTCAATCACTTTGAATTAAATTGACTTTTAAATATACCCACAAAGATTCAGAACTTACCTGACTTAGAGAACCAGTGACAGGGATATTTGTGATTCCAACTTATTTAGGGACTTAACAGATCAACCTCAGCATGTGTGTATTAAATAAATAGCATAAAATATTTTTAAAATTATTTTTTCATGTACTTCTCAATACCTGAAATAACCTTGGGAGTAGTAACTACCCTAATTAACTGGCTCATACTATCAGATATAGCTGCATCAGAACTGATTCTAACCAGGTAACTAATAAAATGAAAATAATTGACTTCACTCCTGGAGACAGAGGGAAATTTACTTATGTCATTGTGATGGTCAGTAATGAAGAAACCCAAGCATGGATAGAGGCAATTGTGTCTGCATGCTGTGAGATGTGCTGTGTTCCTCGGCACGCAGAGCCTTGTTACACATTTTTGTATCTGAATGGCAAAGGTACTTGGTTGCATAGAAGAGAATAAAGGGAAATCACTGAAGAACATTTTTTTAAAGGGATGGTTAAACTTCCAAGATGCTTCTTCCAGCCACTGATGCTATTTTCCAACTGCATCTTACCTTTCTTAGGTAAAATTCCAGTTAACACCTCCAAGATTTCAGACTGAATAACAATTTCAGGTTTCGGACTTCACATTCTTTAGGACACTGGAAAAGGTCCTGTGCTTCACATTGCACTAGACACAATGACAGTGCTTCCAATGTAATATAATACCAAGACCTACACTAGTAAAATTATATTTTTTTTAAGTTTTTGGTAAATACATTTGGTACTGTACAGACAACTTACCTATATAGAGATTACGCTCAGAAATTGGGCAGTATCTCCCATCCTGAACATAAAAGGCATTGACGACCACATCCAATATGGATTTATATTCTGTGCATCCCACTAGTGTAGCCACTAAAAATTTTTCTTCTGTCACATTAAGAGTCTATAGAGATACAAATTTAATAATGATTAATGTATTCTGGAAAGAAAATAGTTGTGTACAAAAAGTACAATCATTTTGAAGTAACTGGAAAACACGAACAATGAACAGCAGTGCCTTTGGTAGGGCTGCTGCCCTTCTAATGCTATCAAATAGGGGCACTCCTAGCAAATTAATGGCCCTTGTTAAGTAAAATGTAACTTTCTCCAATGTTAAGTGTTCATTTTACCTGCTGACATAAGCATTGAGTTAAAAGACCTTCGTGTGTGAATGTCAGCAGTTGATGCAAAGAAAATCTGAAGTCTCTGAACTATGAGCAATTATTAACACTATGAGAAAGTTTCAGAAAGATTTTGTTTTCCCTCAGGAAACCTCTTCTTTGTGGGTGAAGTCTGTGCTACTTAGGGGGACTAAACTGAGGGGAGAAACTGGACAGAGATTATGGAAAAGCTCTTAATTGTTACTGAAACCCAACTTTGGAGAACATGACTAATTTAAGCTAAACCAGTGAGTGCCAGGATTCTTTTTAATGCAGACTGTTTCTTATCCAGCTAATGCTCCTGGTCACTTGTTATGTTCATGCAGTAACCCAAGAGAATAGGAGAGTAGGATGCTCACTGCTTTCTGCATCCTACCCCATCATCCCTTTAAAAAGTCTGAATGCTCCTCAACTTCACAGAGACTTTCAATCACAATAAATAATATGAAATATTTGCTACAAATGAGATAAACTTCTAGGATGAACCACCTTTCAACGTTGCAATAAAATCTGAGGCCCAGAACAGTTTGTTATTACATGAATTGAAAATGGCCAGCTGAGCTATGACAAAATGACAAACAATAATGATCCTTTGATTTAAGGAGGTTAGACAAGAAGCCAAGAAAAAAAGCTAAGTGCATCCTCTGAAAAAGTGTAGTCCATGTTTGATGTATAATCTCTCCCAGAGCTCTGAGGTGTGGGAACCATTGAACTGCAATAATATATCAGATGAGAGGTTTACCTTGCCTGGTAGGCTGTTTGCTGCCCTCTTGATGGCTTTATTTCTCTAATGTGATTCATTTCTAGTTTATGGGTATTATTAGAGGCTGCTGGATGGAACTCTGTGAGTTTTCTGATAAGTGATACTATACAGGGCTTTGAGATCGAACAAATATAAGGCAAAACTTTAAAATTACCATTCTAATATTTAAATGTAAAAAATTATGCAGAAGAATTCAAAGTGTATTTTCTCAGGTTGTCATTCAGAGCAAGCATAAATTTTTTTCACTACTCCTGCTCAAAAGCCAGATTTCATTCCTTTTAATTTGTGCATCATCACCAGGAAAAATGAGGAAAGAGACTAAAAAAAATCTTAAAATATGCAAAAAAAAATGTAAAATATGGAAAGTATGGACTCCCA
The DNA here is from genome assembly GCA_013397395.1 of Sinosuthora webbiana. Classification (NCBI taxonomy): domain Eukaryota; kingdom Metazoa; phylum Chordata; class Aves; order Passeriformes; family Sylviidae; genus Sinosuthora; species Sinosuthora webbiana. The sequence continues at coordinate 1,074,914 of VXBN01010679.1, forward strand.
TCTTGATAAGCACTGAGGATTCTTGTGAGGCACACAGTTCATTCCAAATACACCTTTTATGGATGAAGATTTATGTAAGTTCTTCCATGAAACCAATGAAGAAAACCCATAAATTAAAGCCCCCACTGAATGATGAAATATATACATACATACATACATACATACCTACCTATATATATCTATATATAAAATATTTGATATGAGATCTCTAAGAATTGACTACAAAAGGCAAAATCAAACCTAAATAACTGAATGATGAAGTCAGAGAGGACGTGGTTCCCGTAAAAGCAGGATTGTGACATTTTGAATCTAAAACAATTGCTCCCCTTGAGCAAATGGTGTTATTTATGAAGAAACTGCAGAGAATAGTAGCTCTGTTAATAAACAGAAAGTCGATCATAAAACTGGTCAAGCCTGTTGGAAACAAGCCCAACAGAAACTCTCTCAACTATCTCTGACAGAAAGCTAAAATTTCAGTTGTTTTCAAGATCTTTATTAGATTAGAATCTTTGCATTCATCTTCTGTGTAATTTGATATAAAGTGCTATGGCAAACCTGTGCTTTTCAAAGGTACTTTGGAGAGGTGGCCAAAAGTAGACAAAGAGGTAACAACTTGTTACAACAAAGAGGACGCTTGTGCCCAAATCATCTATACAGTGGAGACTACAGCATAAAAATGCAATTGCCTTTCTACATTTACTCTACTTTTACTGCTCTAACAACTCAGCCAGAAGTGTTAGGAGGAACACAGAAGTTCTTACTCTTGCTTACACCTTGAGCAAGAACGTACATAACCACTGCACAGCCTTGAGGCAAGCAACAGGGTGACAGGAAGTGCAGCCTGGGGACAGCTGTGCCCCACAACATCAGTACTGACTGGCAGTTCTGGGGACCACAGGCCAAAATGTTGTGTCATGAAACATAATCAGTTGAATCTGCCTTCAGCCACAGAAGGAACTAAATGTTCTGTTTCTGCGTGTAAAAATCGAGAATAGTTGAGCAGCCTGCAGCTGTGTCACCTAAGGAAGTGATCTCATCACTACTCAACCAAACCAGACTGGGCAGAAGGAATACTTGGATAGGAAATCCCAAAGGTGAGCCAGTTGTTGGTTAAGCCCTGCAGATAATCTAGCGAATCAAAACCCGAGCAGTGCTTTAAACCAGTTAGGATACTCTCTCAATAGAAAGTACATTGTGTCCTCTAAAAATTTCATCAAGGATATTTACAGTTTATCTGTATATCTGAAATAATAATGGCTTTGGGAAAGTAATGTGTTGGGTAGGTGTAATTTCTAGCACTAATTCCTAAATGCATTCATTCTGTGAGGCTTTGTGCTGTTCTTCATGTCAGTGGGATGTATTTCAGAGTGGGTCAAGTGATCCTGAAATGGTACAGTATGACAGATTGTATGTTTATAGCACCTTTTGTATGAGGTTTTCAAAACACTTTACTAGCATTAATTGCATTTAATGACATTGCTTTTGGCTAATATCATTTTGTACATGCAGGAACTATGGCATGGAGCAAATAAGAAATTTGCCCCAGGCAACACACTAACTTAGCACCGATGTGTTAACAAGAATTAATGAACACTAATTTGTGAGCATTTTTTTCTGTTCATCAGAGCAACTTTTTACCTTTTTAAATACACTTTAATCACATATTTCTCTGAAACAATTAGCAGTTAGCTAAGTTAGCAAGTATGTGTGAGTCTTTCAGCATAAGGAAGGCCAGATAATTTATGGCTGAAAGTAACACATGCAGTTCATTGAATATTAAAAAATATCAAAAGACAAAACAGATCGTGAACAGATACAAATATCTGACAGTGTTCTCTGTATGGCATTAAATTCTAGCTTTTTCTGATTACTAAGTGTTTAAGCTGTAAAAAACCCCCCATTCTGTCTGAATTTATCCTGAATGGTCCTGGGGAAAAAATGATGTGATTCTTGTTTAATTATGTGCTGATTGGTGTTGCCTCCCCCTTTTGGGAAGACCCTAATACCTGTAGCCTGCTAGCCTGCTTCCATGGACATATTTTTCCTGCTCTCTGACACACGGCTGTAGCCAGGGATCAGTCAAGTTTCCTCAAGGAGAGAAGAGACTGGGTAAGAAGAGCTTTGAACACAGACAACTTCCAGCATGTGTTAATACAAGGAATAGGATGAAATAAATGGAGAAATATCTGCAAAAGGGAAGCTTTTCCACTGTGGGTGTATCATAATAAGGCTGGTTACAGTGGGACCTGTTTGAAGGGGCCAGAGAGATCAGAAAAGGAAAGAAAGAAAAGCTCTTCTCTCTGGAGAGAAAAAAAGGAAAGAAATATCATCCGTGCTCTGTTTGAGACTTCTCAGGCTAAGGATATAATTTAGGTGAAACAAATATTTTAGAAAGAAGATAATATTTGATGAAAAGATAAAACAGCTTTCACCTCCTGAGAGAACTGTGCAATAGTACGTAGTGAACTTGTCTTCTTCTAGGAAGAACGTGCACATTTTGCAGATACAGTCTGATTAGTTTAGAGTGCTTCAGTTATCAGTGCTAGTCCTCTCCAAGGGTCTAATCAAAATGGTGTGAAAATGAAAGAAAATTTGCTACTGACGTCACAGAACCCAGTCTTCTTTCTCTCTGAAGTCAGTGGGAAAAAAACCCTGGGATCTTTGGATGTAAGTAGGAAAATATCCTGCTTCTACTATTCACAGTCTACGTGGCAGTCACAACCCAGTATTTTTCATCTTCAGCAGACAATGCTGGCCAATGCTTACTAAGAGGTACAGTGAACATTATTTTCCCTTGTACTTAATATTAAATCCCAGAATATTGGAGAAAATTCAGATTCCATCATTTCCTTGGAAAGATCCTAATCTGCATTTATGTCAGTAACTAAAAACACAAATTAGAATTCTATAATTTAGTAGGATTTTTTTTTCACCAAATTTATCATTCTTGCATTACATTGTCTTCATATTTAAAGATATGACTTTTGACATTTTGAGGATTTTACTCCCAACTGAGTAAAATCAGTTGAGTGGGCATGTGTGAGAAACAGCTGAACCAGCACAAATGAGAACTATGAAGAGTTGTGCCAAATCACACCATGTTCTTGTGAAATGGGAAGCTCATAAACAGGCTTATCTTGCTATCAGCATGAGAGGGATAAAGGAGCAGAAAAGTGAATTTGGGGTGGCAGTTCTGGTTTTACAGAAATAAGCTTTTCTGTAGCTGGCATGCATGTAGGAAGGTCAATATGATGAGTCTGATCCTGCAACTCTGATTGAAGCAGATAATTCCACTGAAAAGAAAGTGAGTTATTTGCATAGAGAAAGGCACAAACATTGCATGGCAAGTCTTGTGTTAAAATCTGTCTCTTGTTATCATTGCCAAAGCTTGATTCTAACAGTCACAAGGAAGAACAATACCTGGGATGCTTCAGTTAGGTATAAAGTTTAATCTTTTTTCAAAATGAACAGATGCAGTCCATTTCTATAAAAGGTCTGATGAAATGATATCCTTATATATATAACATGCACTGGATGAAAGATCACCTTTGGATATGGATCATTTTTGATAGATTAAGTGAAGAATGCTTAATAAAAAGAAGGGGGTTTAGTACACGAGAATGAAAATATTATCTGGACAGCATCAGTCTGATAAAAGGAGGTCACAATATTGAAGCAAAACCATTTAACTGGACTTATTTGTTTTTAGGAGGTTTCAGGGAATAACATGATTCTTTGTGATTGAAGGTGAGGGTTTGTTTGTTGCAATTAGGAATCATCCATTATATTGCTAATGAATCTGTGGTTTTATTGAAAATGTTTGCAGTGAAAAACAAGTCCAATATTATGTCATAAACATTGTAAATTACACTACAATAAACATGAAGTCTGTAAATAACTAAATTACAACTCAAAGTTCCTGGAAGGACATAAAGTCTGATCACTCACTGAGAACAATGAACAGGAATTCCTTTTATGATGTAAAGTTTACATGTAGCAGAAATAAAATATATGGAGTTTAACACCTCAAGGCTGATTTTGATAATAACATTGTAATTAGAGCAAATGGTGTTATTCATTTCCCATTATTCAATAATTAAAAATCCTTCCATATTTTATCTCTTTTTCTCTAAAACAAGAGGCTAATAATCAGTGAGTTTTCCTAACTCCACTTTATATAAAAGCCTGAGCTAGGAGTTGGAAGATAGAAACTGAGATTTGAATGTGTCTTTCTTGCTTCCTGAGTGGCCTTGTAGAGATCATGCTCTCCCTTGACCTCGGTTTAAAACACTGACAGCTACCTGGCACTCAGCAATTTGTTTATACATTTCCATCACACCAAAAGAACATTCTATCTTTATACATACACTGGTTCAGACAGACTTGAACTACTCTCCCAGTAATAGTTTACCTTTCTTTAACCTCACTTACTTTTTTTTTTTAGCACTAATTTTCTGATTTCCTATTTGTATATTGAAACACTGAGTGGCTGCAAAGTGCAACGAGTGAAAAATGTATCCCAGTGATTATTTGATGTGGTATCTGCTTGGTCTACCTCAATTACAAAAATGCAGAGAAAGATGGGTGCTTTTTTCAAAGCAGCACACAGGGATTAGGTGTGCAGCCATTGCTGCTGTAAATGGGCTGTGTAAAGCTAAATCCCACATACAGCTAGAATAAAACCTCTGGAGAGCAGAATCTAATGCCATCATTCCCTACAAATAAACTCCTTTTCTCATGTACACCAAGATATGTACAGGGTAATGCTTCTGACTTTGGGCAGCCCCTCTGGAATATACTCAGAAGCAGACTGTACAGCCAAATGTTTTCCAGAGGGATTTCTGTCTCAAAGCTTGAAACAAGATTTCTTACACTGAGAGAATATTCTTAGGTGGAACACTGATATTTGAAAAAAATTACAAAGATGCATTAAAAAAGTTAAAATAATAAAGAGGTTGATTCTGCTTCTGCTGAAGTTAATGGAAAACCTCCTATGTTATTTGAGAGGAACAAGTTGAGAGCAGCTCTCGTGGCTTCATGCATGTAACTGCTTTTTGACAGGAAGTTGTCAAATTTTCAGGTTTTCACCCAGAAAAATTTGGAAATGTTAAGTTGTTCCAAACCAAATCCAGGGAAACAGCTGGGGATGTATTTTCAAAGTGGCACACAGGGGTCAGCAGTGCCTTACAAATTTTGGCCTTTTGGTTTTCTTAGGAAAATCCATGCACATTTTGCCAAGTGAAAAATAGCCATTTGCATGTGTTTTGTGTGAATTCAAACTGTAGCAGTGAACTCCCCTGAAGATTCTGTGTGCCCTTACCATGCCCAGTCCAGGGCAAGCAGAGCTTTCACTACAATGCAGGATGAGCCTGGGACAAGCCATGCTGGGTCAGGCTGGGAGCTCAAACTGATAGAAGAGAGCCTGTCTCACCTGTCTTCTCTGTGGCATCTGCCTCTTGTGGGCTTCAGTTTGAAGAGAGAGAGATATTTTTCATTTGATTTGGGTACAGTAGAAGTTGGAATTGAATGTGCAAGAACTTTGAGGTGAGCAGAACAATACCAAAGAGGTGAGCAGGACTTGCTGCACAGGGACAATACTATTGGAATCAACCACTTGAAGAGATGGAACTGGGACAGGTTAAATAAAGACACCTGGGCAAGTAAGCTTGAGGGCAAGAGAAAGGACAGGGATAGAAAAATGATGGAACATAGAACAGAACTCAGTTTATCCTTCTCTGTCATCCACTCAATATTTGACTAGCAGAGTATTCCAAACCTCTACAGTACAGCCATTGAGCACTGTCAAAATATAAAAATTTCTACATGGTCCTTATAAAAGAACAAAATATACTATTTCGCATAATCATGTATTTTGATTTTTGTTTTAATTATTCACGTAACCTTATGTGCATCTAGAAATTAAAAATAAGATCTTGCTGAAGATTGACTATGCTCTGAACTGTTGTCACCTTTGAAGGAGCAGAGTGAAACCAAAAGAAACTTGCTGAATTTTGATCAGAATATTCAACTATGACTGGTTGTATACTTAGTAAAAGATACAATATGAATTCCTTCTTACTATCATTTGCAAAGCAAGTATATTTTCAATTGATGGTTTCAACCCGATTTATATCTTGCCTCTTTCTTTTTTTCATATATTCATATTGTAAAGTCCTTAATTTTAAAATACAATTGTTTGCCCACTTTCACTTCTTTTCCTGTGCCTCAGTTCACCAGCTATTTTTACTGCTTTAATTTGCAAGGATTCCCACAAGAATGGTCTCATGCTGCTGGTAAATGGTTGACAGGGGTATTTGGACCAAGACAGATTGTGCCTTCCAGACTCCCTCCCATAGCACTGCATCCAACCTCCTTTCATAACATATTCCCATTTATCATGTACACAAATAAGAACCCTAAACTTCAGTCTAGGATGCTGACCTCTCTCTGTGACATTTCCTTCTCGTTGTTGTCAGTTTAATTTCAACAGTGCAAAGACAAAGCTTCAGTGCTCTCATGCCACTTCTTTCCTCGGCTGTTGGTTCTATTGCCACCCTGCCTGTCAGTCAAGCCCAGAATTCCAGAGGTCATTTTTCATGACTGCAGAGGTCATTTTTCAGATTTTTCAGAGGTCATTTTTCATACCTCCAGAGGTCATTTTTCAGATTACTCCCCGGGATACCATCACCAGTTTATGTGCACATCTTCTTCACTCTTCTTGAACAGTACATTTCAGGTAGTATTTTCCTATCACTTCCTAGCTAAAAACCTAAGGTACTGTCTCAGAATTTTCAATTTTGCTTCAATAAATGCCTCTTTCGTGGGTTTAACCAACCCCATCTTAGGAAACCAACCATCTGGAATGCTACTGTTAAGTTCATCCTGCTAGTCCATTGATTTGACCCACTTACTCCACCTACCATCTCACAGTTGATTCTAGCACATAAAACTAAAGCTGCCTGTCAAGATGCTTCACAACTCAGTTCCACTCTGCATTTCATTTCGTACTCTTTACTGATGTCTCCCCCATTTCTGATCAGCCAAGGATGCTCATCTCTTCATTTCCTTTATTAGATTTTCAAAGAAGTAATTTCGTTTTCTACATATACTTATATTGCTCTTAAAATCTACTTTATTCTGTCAGAGGTTTTGCTCTGCAAAATGTCCTTGGCTCCTGGCAGTTCAGGTGACAGTGTGTGGCTGTCAGTGGTACTTGTTTTGAGGATCTGGCACTTGACAAGACTGGCACCACAGTGGCTCCTGCAGCCCCTCCAGGTGGGGTGCTGAACTCCCTTGAACGTGGTCTGGAATGACACAGTACACAGTGTGTACTGTGGTTTTGTTTTGAGGGAAATAATCTAGCCCATAATTGTTGGTTTCACCAGGAACATCCCCAAACAGGTGAACAATAGGGTAATGAGGATACTTTTTGGAGGCCATCAATGAGTTATCAAAGAACTAAACAAGACACCTCAGATATCACATTAGAAGACATAAAAACTCTAAACCATCCATAGACAATAAAGATATACATTATGAAGAAAACATACAGTGTTAACATCTGAATGCACTGTAAGAGAATGGAAAACTATTAAAAGAGTTTAAAAGAACAGAAGACTTGTAGAGAAGTCAAGTGTGATATACTGCACACCTTAGTCAGCAAATAAATAAATAAATACAGAGCTGGTTCTTACAATTACTTAGATTTAGTCTCTTGGAATCTGACTCTCCTGATTTTTTTTTGGTCAGTAGACAACATGAGGTTTGCTATTTGTCATGCTGCTGGCATGAGACAAACAGGTATGAATCTAGTCTGTGATTTAGAGCCAGGGTGTTTATCAGGATACAAACTGAAGGAAGCTTCTGCATGGGTTAGTTAATATTGGCTGATTGGTAAGTTACCAAGCCTGGAAATCATGTGTACAAAAATGCTACAATATTTTTAGGTTCATGAAACAGAAAAGAAAGAAGTAAGTGAATTTTTTATGATGAATTTTAATCACTCATTTGGTACTGAAAAAAAGCTGAATTTTATATAAGCATAGGTATTACTTTTTACTTTCTTTGATAAGTCCTATGTAGTAGATGACCTGAAACTAGGCCAGAGAGAGATTTTGGCCTTTCCTTTGGCCTCAGCTATCCTCCCTGTCCTTCCCCTTCTGAAAGGGTTTCTTATGAAACTTTAGATTCATATTTCTCTAATGGAGTTACTGCTTCTTTTGTCTTTGTATCACCTTTCCTGAATGATCTGAAGACTCATTTTTGTAAGTATTTATTTTGGCAGCAGTGGTATATGAATTTACCTGCTCTCTGCCCAGTGAGAAATGATTATTTTGAAACTGGATCAGTTCCCTGATGTAATCCAGGATATGAATACACAAAGAGTTATGCCAGTACTACAAGGCAGGAGGGCAGGGTAGGAAAGAAGGGGCCTGAGTGGCAACTGTTTGAGAAGGCAAGCACCCAAGGAATGGGTGTGAAGCCACTGCACAGCCCCTGGCTTTCTTATCACACCTCCACAGTTTTATATTCTTTTGGCCATTTGTATTTATGCAAAATCAATGCACAAGACTACCTGACTGGAATAGCAGTGGTTTATACCTTATTGTCAGAAGGGGAAATGAACACTGGAGCCACAGGGCAGTGTGGAATCAGGGCTCCAACAATGCCATTTGATAACACATGGCACACACAGACAATGGCAGTCTAAACAATATTGCTGTCTTCCCTCAGTGATTTGCTGAAGCTGATTCAACCCACTAGCTGCCTCAGCACAAGTCAGGGTGACACTGAGGACAAAGAGATGAGAAGAGGTGACAGACTATGATCAGGAAAGGATGGGAACTGCTTTTGCCAGAACAGTTGCAAATTGGAAAAGCATGGTCTGGTTACTTGCAGTATTAAATTAGAATCTGCTGGCTGATTTATTGTCACTGTCATTCTATCCCACTGTTCTGGTGGTCACTTATGTCCCCAGAGCAAGAATACCTGACCCTGTGACTCAGCTTCTGGACTGCATTTGTACATACAAATGGGTGATGCTGTCAGAAACTTCTACTTGGAAGGAAGAAAGGAATAAGATTCTACAAAATGGCATACTCAGAAGTGGAACAGAAGTTTTCCCTATCACTATCTCATCAATTTTAGAAGGTTGTTGCTTTTTTTTTTTTTTCCCCTCTTGTTGCTATCCAAGCAGTTTTTCAACCCCTCTGATCTTTACTGCCTTGTTTTCTGGTGATAACCATAAGAAATTTGGACTTTACTCATGAAAATGAAACAAAAAATGTCGCTGTAAGGGAAGTCAATGAGAGTTACAACATGTTAGACTACAGACACCTTTGCATTTAAAATCACACAGTAACAAAGTAAACTGTGTAAGAGCAACTTAATATACCTGCAACATCGTAGCTGATTCATTCAAGAAATCCTCCAGGCTCTGATTTTCAGGGTTGAACTTGTTAAGCAGCTGCACTATTAGTGCAATAAGTTCTCTATGGCTGACCATCTTCACCATGGAGAATCCTATAAATACAGAAAATCATTACTTTTTCATGCCTCCTTCAGCTGTGGCATAATGGATGGTGATAGGCTCATACAGAAGTTACAGTGCAGTAATGTAGAAGAGAACATTTAGGTCAAGCTTTCAAAATCACAGTTACTCAGAACAGCTGACAGGAGAAAGGAAAATACAGTGCAAACATCAATAAAATAGAAGACATAATTACATATTGTAAATATCTCAAAATATCTTAAGGATAAATGGTTACTGCACCAGGTTATTTGACAAAATATAATAAAAGATAATATAGAGAAAAGCACAGCCTGTAAGGCTGTGTGCATACAGGTCCTATTTAACACACTGCTTTTCCCAGTGAGATGCACCAGAAAGCAAAATTTTAGTCTTAAATCTCATCACATGTTGCTGTCAACAGCCTGTTTTTCAAAAGCAACAAAAGAACAGGAACAGAGAGGAATTATAAGGAAGCAATGACTGTTGGTCAGCAGGCTGGGCCATGATCACAGCACTTCAGTGGTCCAGGCCACTGCCAAGATTTCTGAAGGCACAGCAGCTGAGTATGTTTGATGCTGGATTTTGTCTATCTCAAATGAAGTTTTACCCATATGTCTGAGAATGTGTAGGACTTGTTACCTCGATTTCAATGTTCTGATGACAAGAACTATAATGCATTTGTTCCTACACACACATGTTGTTGTGTATGAAAGACCAATGACAGCAATTATCAGGCCTGAAAGTCACTAATCTGGTTTAGTAATGGGGAAAAAAAGGAGCACCAAAGTAACTTTTCATGGTGAAAATAAAAATGTGTTTTTGCAAATAGTTCTTGTATTTTATATATCATCGTATTTTGATGTCAGAAAAGAATGCCTGATCCAGATGACTCATTTCCACTGTGGTAAACATAATTCATTTCTTGCTTTTAAATATTATGATACCATTTCCAGACACAGTGGTTTTGTACCCTGCCTTTCAGCGCCATCTTACTCAATAATTGCCTAAATAGCAATTTTCATTATTAATCTCAAAGCACTGAAAAAAAAAAAAGAGTTTGTTTGTGATTATGTTCAATACAGCCATTTAGGCACCTGTTAGGATCAAGACAAAATGTCCAAATTTAAAAACATAAAAGTCCAGCAAAACAGGGTTGGGTCATGACAAGGGATGGCAAATACAGAAAGAGGCAGCACTGTGCAGGGGAATCACTGTTCCTCCACTCCTCTGAGAATCATTTGTTTCTCAGGTAAGAACCTGTCAAGGTTCTTACACTCACAAGGGATTTTGGATAAGCGAGAAAGAAATATCTCTGTACTTCAGACTGAATCATAATTCAGGCTCCAACAGCTCTATCAGTAACAAATGCTTTTTTTTCTGGCATACCAGTAAGAAATTTGAGCTCTGATGCTCTGATATCCACCCCTCCCCCCAAATAGCAATCATTAAACCCAAAACCTGGAATGTGAAAACTAAGATGTGTAGTAATTTCTTCATGTCTCTGAACGTACAGGGGTTCTTAATAGAAAGAACCCCACTTCTAATTAAAGAAGCTGCTGTTATTATTGTTAATGTTTTAAAACATACACATCAGGAATAAAATGCTTTTGGTATGACATGCACCCTTATTTCCACACAGTCAATTAGAAAACTACTCCAATTATTACGTATAAAAATGATATAAATTGATACTGTGTATAAAATGGCAGAAATTTTCTTCCATTATCAGCTGTAGATTTCAGTTGAAGGAGGTGAGAACCTGACTTAGCCTTATTTTACGGTGGAGCTTGGAGATATTTTGAAAGCAATTACATAGGATAAGAGTGGCCAAAATTGTAGGAATTGGTTTCAATGACCTGAAAGGTTCTTTCAGGTTTTAGATCTCCTCGTACATTCCTGGCCTAGAAAGACTGTGATTGCATTTCCTCTAATGAAAGCTGTCCTGCTTAAAAAGAGCTGAACTAAGCCTCCCTGCGAAATTCAGACAGATCAGATGGAAAATGTTCACTTAGAGGATCTTAATTTTAATTTTCATGTATTTCAATGTTTTACATACCTACTACAAATGTTTTCCTTAACACTGTATTTTTTATCTTTTATCGTGTAGAACTTTGCAATTAAATACATACTGTACAAAACCTTCTGCAAACAAGTGGTATTATGTTTATGAGCTGGGTTAGCAAATGGACTCCAAGGCTGGCTACTTGCCCAAAATTTCAGGGAGCAAAGCCCAGCAACCCAGTGTAACACAGGCCCCCTTGATGTTTTCTATTGTACTTATAAACACCTAATAAATACAGATACTGAAAGAGGGTAGGTTTAGATCAGATATTAGGGAGAAATTCTTCCCTGTGAGGGTGGTGAGACTTTGGCACAGATTGCCCAGAGAATTTGTGGATGCCCCGTCCTTGGCAGTGTTCGAGGCCAGGTTGGATGGGGCTTGGAGCAACCTGGTCTAGTGGAAAGTGTCCCTGCCTATGGCAGGGGCGTTGGAAATAGATGAACTTTAAGGTTCCTTCCAACACAAACCATTCTGTGATTCTATGACTGTACGAAAGTAAGGGAACGAAGGAGTCACAAGCCTGCCCAGGGCACCGCCACTTTCACGCATCGGGGATTGCACCCGGCTTTCTTTCCGGAGGTGTCACGTACGGCCACATCTGCCTTGCAGCGCCGTCCCCGGCTGTCCCCACCGCTCCCGGTCCCGTCCCTGGCTGCTCCTGGCTGTCCCCCCCCTCGGGCGCGTGCCGTCCGTGTCCCGGCGCGTCCCCTCCAGCCGCAGGGACCCCGCGCGCGCCGTTGCCAAAGAGCGCGAGGGCTGCTGGGAGCTGTAGTCCTGCTGTGAGCTCGCCTCAGTGTTGCGAAACGGCGCGACCAGGGACCCGGAACTACACCAGCGAGGAAACAAGATGGCGGCGGTTGTTTGCTGCCGTTGCCAAGGAGATAGTTCCTCGCCCCCCTCGGTGTTTCCACTCACGGGCAGCCAGCGGCCGGTGGCCCGCCTGCTGCTGGGGCACGGGCAGCGCGGGCGGGCCCAAGTAGAGCCTGCGATCCTCGAGCGGAAGCGCGCAGCGCGGCCCGCGAAAAACTACAACTCCCGGCACCCACTGCAACAAGGCGGTCTCCGGGGCGCGGCCTGCGAGGCACGCAGTCTCCCCGCCTCCTCCGCGTGTTACGCAAATGAGCAGCCGGGTGGGCGGGGCGACTGAGCGGCCCCGCCCCAGGCCTCCGCCCGATTGGGTGGGGAGGGGAGGGCGCGGGGGCGGTGTCGCGCGTGCGCGGTGGGGTGGCGCTGCCGCCGGCCGCGCAATGTTTTGGGGGCGGTCGGGGCGGCGCGGAGCGCGCGGAGCCGCCGGACGGTCCCTGCGCTGACGGGAGCGCCCGGCGGCCGCTCCGGGGAAGGAGGCGGCGGAGCAGGAGGAGAACTCAACCCAGCGGAGCCTCCCGGCGAGGGGCACGGCTCGCCTCGGTCCTCTGAGCGGCGCGGGCGGGGAGCCGGCAGCCCCCGTGGCAGCGGCGGCAGCGGGGTGTCAGCGGCCGCGGTGATGATGAACAGGTTCAGAAAGTGGCTGTACAAACCCAAGGCAAGTTTCGAGGAGTCGCTGCTTCCCGGCGCCGCTGCCCGGGGTCACCGTCACCCCGCGAGTGGAAGTCGGGACGCGGTTCCCGGCGGATCCCGGCGCGCAGCCGCGGGTCGCTCCGCGGCCGGGAGGCGCCGTGTGGGGCGAGCGGAGCCGCGGGCGCCCGC